>NEWO01000003.1:5809807-5830961 GCA_003013225.1 Phalaenopsis aphrodite
TATATATATATATATATATATATATATATATATATATATATATATATATATATATATATATATATATATATATGGGCAGATGTTTTAGATTCAATTTATGTTAAGAAATGAAGAGTTAGGACTAGAAGGACTTGGGCTTATTATATAAAAACTGACATTAATCTATTATAACTAAATGAAAATTTGATACTCTGTAGTACACAATGGAGAAGAAGGATTCTTGTACCGGACTCCACTTAGTGGAATAGATATTTGTTATTATTGTTGCTCTTGTTTTTAAAAAAGAAATCAAAATATTTTTGAAAATACTTAAAAAAAAATTCTAGACATTTTTCGTGTTTTTAAAAACAATCATGTAAAAGCTAAGCTTCAAATTTTACGAATATGAAATCATACCTATGCATAAAAAATATATATTTAAAATTTTCAAAATTAAAACAGTGATGCTTTCAATGTGTTATAAAATATTTGAGTGGCATAAATATAAAAAAAGCAAAGTTTAAATTTTACATTCCAAGCGTAAGAACATGAGAATTGGATGGTATTTATGTAATGCAAAAAGTGGCATACATGACACTAATAATTAAAGTGTCACCCACAGTCATTGCCATTAACTTGTAATTATAAGAGGCTCAATAATGTCCCTCACTTCAAATCATATCAATATAGCCCCAAATTTGACTTAATCAGTAGATTAGACTTCATTCAAGTTGGCATCTTTATCATGTTTGGTACGACAAGATGTGATTAAAACAATGGAACATGACATCTACATGCTTTGCATGTAGCTTCTAGAAATGAGGAACAAAATTAGTGCTTTGTGAACCCCCACCTAACTCTTATATGGAAATTAATTTTTTTCCGGGAAATTACTTTACAGACCTCCCGAAACTTGCTATTTACAAATCAACCACCTCATTTATCCATTTTCAAATTCTCGCTCAAATATCAAAATTTACAGTAAAAGCTCCGACCTATATTTTTAATTTTTATAAAATTTTCATTAGTTTGATCTTCACGTGTAAATACGCCGGTTCGGTTGTTCAAAAAAATTATATGATCGGTTAATTTGTAAATATTAATGTTTCGAGTGATCTCTATATGATTAACCTTTGGAAAACCTCAATAAAGGAGCTGTTGAGAAGCAAACAAACAGTTGTGATAGACCTCACCAAGGGGCAGAAGCATCAGTGACATTAAGGGTCCGTTTGGGTCAGCTTGTGCGTTTCAGGATAAGCTGCTTATCCTGAAACGCGACCCGCCAGCTTATCCTGAAACGCGACCCGGGGCCTGCGTTTAGTGTAAAAACCCAAACGCAGTATCGGATAAGATGACTACATGCGCGAACCAAACGGTACGACGGCGTTTTGAAAACGCCGCCCGCACTTATAAGCTGCCCCAAAACGGACCCTAACTCTACTCTTTTATTATTTGGGTTTCAATTTTTGCCTAACTTTGCTATCCTTTTCCATAGCCTAACCGATAAAAGAAGTTTAATTCCATAAGGGTAAGTATTTGTAAGAAAATAAAATATTTTTTTGTTATGTTGTAATTTTGTTTTAGTTTGAGCATCACATGAAATATAATTAAATTATTAAACAATGTAACTTAATATCAGATATATGACAACAAAATTATTCATGAGACGTTTTTAATATTTTCTCTTATGATTGTACTTTTGAGCTGTGGGCAAATCAGAACTTAAGAAGACAAAAATGAATACTACTATAAATTAAAAGTATGGTTATTATAGAATTATTATTCTTTAATTTATGAAAATATAATTTTTAATGTTTATATGATATTAGAGAGTTTAGTTAAAAATTATAGTTCGGAGTGTCTCGCTCAGCCACATCTTAATTATACCACTGCTTGTGATTTGTGAGTGCCAAGTAATTTAAATGAATCTGTATAATAATTTAGTTATATTATAATAACATGGTTGTGTTGAGAAATGATATGCACGTGTGAACATAACAGCATGCCCAATGAAAATAAGTTTATCTTGACACAAAATATATAAGAATATTTTTAGTGGCTGAACCAATCTTATTTTTTAGGGGTCAAGGTAACAAAGAACAAAATAATATTTGATTGGGGCAAAAAAAGATACTTCAGGAGGCCAGAAAACTAAATTGACCTCCCATTTAAGGTGCTATTATTTGCTTGCTATTGACATTGATCTATTGATATTACTAAAATTTTGTTAGGGTCATATCCTTAGCTAAGTCATACATATGCAAGTATATCAGCATGAACCATGAAGGACAATTTCTCTTCTCGATATAGCGTTCTATGGCATTTAAATGATACTCAAGTGTTAAAAAAAACACTTAATTATGTTGGGCAATATAGACCCAGTTCACCGAAATTTAATTAGCTTCCTAATTAAGAATCTCACCTACCGCTCATCTACTTTTCCAACTACTGCTCACCACCACATACCACCTACCACTCACCTACCTCCCACCTACCGCTCTCCTGGTTTTTATAAATAGCCTCTTTTGTCTTAAAGGACATGCCAAGCCTTAAGCCAAGCAAAGCTAAACAAGGCCAAGCCAAGTCCTCTTGAGAGCTAAGTTAAAGAGAGGAAGAGAGAGAGAGAGAGAGGAAGGAAGAGAAGAAAATAGAGATTTTCTTGTAAACGTCGAGACACTCGACGGCGTAATTTCTCGAAGTAGTAAAATCCTCTGCAGCTCTGTGGACGTAGACAATTTTGCCGAACCACGTAAATCCGTATGTCACTCTCGTGTTTTTTCTGCTTGCAATTTTTCTCGTTCAATTTCTCGTTTTATTGCTGTCGTTTTTCACAATAAATTATAACTTTATCCAAATTGAAATATTGAGTTGATTAATATTTCTGCAGGTATGTTGGAACGTCAGCTTTGTTTGCATAATGTTTACTGCTTTCGAACGTGTGCAGTTGTGTTGGCTATATGATTCAGGGCTACAATTCCATTTTCAATACAATTATAGCTAAAATAAGTGTCTCAATGAGATAAATCAATATCACATTAACAAAGTATAATTTATAAAAGATATTGTATATGATCAACACTAATCATTTGATGAATTATTTTGATTTCTAATCAAAATTTTAAGAATGTTCCTCTTCAAAAATCTGCAAACTAAAAGATTTGATTTGACATATTCAAGGAAGTGGTCATAAGAGAATTTGAAATGTGAAAAATTGTTATACTATTACGTCTGCTAGCACTCATCATCTGTAAATGTCACACCACCCACATTGACCCCCACCGCAAGACCTGCGATTGTTGCTATCAATAGCTCAGACGCTGGCCATTAGGGCTGTAATCAAGCCAAGTCGAGTTGAGTATGGCATGGATTAATTGGAATTGACTCGGTCGAATCATAAGATGTTTATGTTCAATTCGAGCTTGAGCCGAGTTTTCACATAGAAGTGATCATGCTTTGCTTACTTAAAATTTTTAATGTTCATGTTTAATTTGTAATTAATTTATTTGTATTAATATAATGAACTAAAAATAAATAAATGAGCGCTAAATTTTTCATAAAAAATTTAAAATTAATCTGTACTTGATTTTTTTTATATAGAGCTAATAAACGAGCTAAAAATTTGAATGGATATTGGATTCTTATATATAACTATTAATAGATTATTTTAGAAATTTTTTTTAAAAAAGTAACATAATAAATTGTATATTAGGGTCTAATTTGTTTATATCAAGTAAATAAAAGAATAATATTAGTTTAAAGCAAGTTTTCATAGAATCAAATAACATTAGTAAATTCTAACAAACTAATTGATTGAAAGAAAAAACATATAAGAAAATTATATTAAATTTATTTGTATGTTAATATTACACTGTAATATGTTACTTTTAAATATATATATAATCAAATAATTTTTTTTAATAAAATTTTATTTATACAATTTATTATATGGGTGAAAAACATTTAACAAGTTATTTGTTGAACTATAAATGATCCTGATCGTGAACATTAATAACGACTTGGACTATATTCAAATTTGGTCCATTTAACCTCCAAGTCTAAGAAAATGTTCAAATATTTATTAATATGAGCAAACATGTCGAGTATTAATTGAGCCAAGTTCAAATTGTTCATCTAGTGCATTAGTTCATTTATAGCCTTACTTATTATCAATAACAAGGTTGATATACCCACTATCACAAATAAAGAGATGTCTATTATCATTGAAAATACCACTCATATCTCTTATACTAATGTCAACCCTTTCACTCACTAAATGAACCATCACCCATTGTCAACTAAAAATATTTGTGTTTGACGCTGCTAATAAAGCTTTGGCAATGACAACAAACCTGATGCTTTCCATCACCAATAAAGCATCCACCCGTCATTAACATCACCCAACATACTTGTTAACAACAACACCAAGTTTGTTGTTGACACCAACCCTAATATTTAATATCATCAATAAAGCTAGCACTTGTCTTCATAAATAACCCAAATGCATGCAATCATCAATAGGATTCATGTTGTTGCCACTAAAAACACAACCTATTCCTAGTAAAATCAATGCCCTCCATAGCCATTAGAGAAGCCATTAATTGTCATTAAGATTAACAATTGCCATCATCACCACCATAGCCAATGCTCACCATCATCACGACCAATTGCTAGCTCTTACTATATTTACCAACATTAACACATTCATGCCCACTATTTCCATAATGTCGCTCATAGTCTCTGTCACCAGTATTAATGCTCATCATCATCATAATGTTGATACTCATCATCACCAATAATGTTGATGCATGTCATTATCAGTAAAGTTAAGGATTTTTTCAACAGCAATATCAATGCTCTTAGCCACCATCGACTCTGCAAATATCAATAACCTTGATGGATGCACAAGTCACTGCCAACAAAGTTGATATGAAATTATAGGCATCAAAATTATGATCTCCACTCATCTCTTTAAGATAACTATGGCATAATATGCCTTTCCAAGACCTATGTCTAGTAGATTAATTGTATTATCTCTAGTTAAGAGGAAATACATTTTTTATAATATCCCATTTTAGAATATATCATTTTATTTAGGCCTTCTTTCATGATTTTTCATCACCTTGCAATTTTCATATAAGATTTCTTAGTTTATGTACAAGTGCTCTCAACTTATGAGTAAACATTTTAGTACCGTGTTAATATGACAAAATCTCTTTATTATATATAAATCAATCAATATTTTAATAGTAACATATTCTCCATTTGGTAAGAGACTACATCAAAATCCCCAAATGTTTTATTAAGACTAGCTCGCTCAAATCTTCTGTGTTGGCAGATAGGTTAGAACTGCAATTGCATAAATTTGAGGGCCTCTCAGCCTTATAAAATGGCTGTGTGAGCCGAGGTAAAAAATATTATATCAGGAGTTCGCACATTGAGTTGCATGTAGAGGCCAATGAAATCACAGAATACAATAACACAGAAGAATATTCTCCACGTGTTATTCAGGTGTTATTATATATTATTCATGTATTATTGTGTTCTGAGAATATTCCTGGTGTTATAATAACACAATAACACATCAATAATACTTGAATAATATACAATAACACCTGAATAACACGGGGGAATATCCCCCCGTGTCAACGGGCCGATTTTTTTCTACGTTTTGCATGATTTCACGAGTGGCGTGATTTCATTAGACTCCGCACGTGATGAGTTCTGATGTAATATTTTTCTCGAGTCAAGGGCATCATGGAAATATTCATTGGACTTGAAAGTAATCTCATTATTCTTATCCCAAAAATATTGTTTAAAAAGATTTATCACTCGTATTTAAGAAAAAAACATTTATTAATTCTCTCGATGCTCCTGTAATTGAATTTCATAGTTAAGATATATAAAATTAAAATCTACACAACATTGCACTTAGATTCTTACCATTCCCAAGGAAAGATTTAAAAAAAAAAAAGCTTTACCCTAAACCCTCCAATGATGTTAACATAAATCAACCAATTAATGCCTTTTTACACACGGACCACCCGGAATTTACTATTTACACATCAACCTCCCTCTTTTAACAGCTTTTCAAATTCTCAATCAAATAACAAAATTAATGGCAAACCCCCAACCCATATTTTTCATTTATAACAAATTCTCAATAGTTTGATTATGGCACACGTGTAAATATATTGATTCGATAGTTCAAAAAAATCACATGGGTGATTAATTTGTAAATATCAATGTTCCAGGTGGCCTGTGTGTAAGAGATCTCCGAAGAGGAATTTTGGGAGGGTATTGGGGGTTATATCAGCGTTATACCCCCTGTAACCTACTTATAACTAGTAAGTTTCACGCTTCTGTTTTCATATATTTTTAAGTTACAGGTATGTTACAGAAAAGTTACAGGAGGTATAACGTGAATATAACTCTCAATACCCTCACTGTAATCTACCTAACTACGTACATCTTACATTCGCAAATATTTCTCTATTTTGGGAGAGATTATTAGGTGCAAACACCCCTGGCCACACACAATATCATAATGAATGGAGAGAACACGTCACGTACACATAAATTTATGATGATATCATCTTTTTCATCCAATGTTATCCGTTGCGAGAGAAAGACGCTCATCTTTTGTCAAAAGCTGTCACTTTCTCCCCCCAACAACTACAAAAGTAATTGTGGACGCGTCTGCCTTCGGAAACGTTAGCGTCTAGTTTTAAATTAAAGCAGCGATTCTTCAACTTTTTTTATTCTTCCTCAACTGTTAGTCATGACTCACGATTCACGAAAGTAGAACAGTGAATCAGAGAAGAATCTCATTTTTATATTTTTTGATGGACTAATAAAGCTAACGGCTGAAGTTTTTGAGAAGATGAATCTCTTAAAAAAGGAAATTTACATAAATACTGCCCATTTCCTAAGTATTTACGTATCTAAAATCTAAACATTACAAATTATTCATACCACATAAAACATAGCACTATTACTTGAAAATAAAATAAAATACACGTCTTCATGAATGGATTATAAGATGTCATATATGCAAATGTTGAAATTTTTATGTTAGATACATAAATACATAAGAGTTTAGCGGTATGTATGTAAACCTTCCCAAAGAGAATAGGATAACCTTATTATATCATATAATGTAGTAGTGGGCAATTTCACTCAGTGAGCCAAAGTTTACTCTATGAAAGTAGGCAATCCTTGCAATATGTACTCATACCCACATTAGGTGCATCAACCTAATTCCCTTTGGCAATTGGTATTTTGGGCATCTGTGTGAGCGGATAAAATATTACATCCGGTAAATCAGATGTGTGGTCGATGATATAGATGACACCACACCGTTGAATGTAAGAGGTGGTACGATTCAAGCTGTTGTCTGCTTGTCTAGTTAACCAGACGTAATATTTTCTCTTGTGAGTGGGGAACATCTTAAAACTCAATAAAATTTAGATTTTAAGATATTTAGGGCAACCTATAAGTATACAAGGTTCAACCTTTACCGACTTCTTCAACAAGGTCAAGATTTTATTTTAAGATTTAATTAAACTGACCAAAATGCAATATGCATTTACATCAATTTAAAGAACATTTATGGTCTTCTTGGACCAGAGAGCTCAGACTTGGCCTTTTTGTGAAGTATAAGCCTTAAAGAAGTGTGTTTAGTAAGAAAAAAAAAATTCATGTAAAATATAGGAGAAATTTAAATAACTTGTGCGGGGGCTGAAAATAAAAAAAAATTCAAATAATTTCTTCACAAAATACATTTCCAAAATTTCATCATAAAAAAACTATGATATTAAAATTGTGTGACCGATTCAAAATAACAAAAATCAATTAAACGAACAATATTATAGCACGAATGTAATGTCAACTCTATTAAGGGTCTGTTCATGCGTTTTCCCACCACTTCTAGCTAGGTGCAGTGGTAGCTTTCTAGCTGCAATTTCACTTGAAAAAATAAAATGTAATAGTCACCGCAGCTTTTTGAGCATCAAATCATTATTCAGCAGTTTTATAACTAATTTTTAATAAGTCGCAGCTGCCACAAACATATCCCAAATCAGCTCACCCGCACCAAACAAACATATAAGATAAAAATTTTCCAATTATTATTCAAAAAAGCAAGAACTGAGTTTTCACAGAATATCATATTTCATCAGCACAGAAATAGCATGTGCTAGGATGACTAGATGAACACCAGGCTCTTGAGTTGGCAATTTTTATTACATCATAAATTAAAAATTATTTTCCATTAATCATTAAATATTTCTCCATTGGCCAGACCACTGAGTAAGCCTACTTCAACAAAAAATATAGGGGCATTTACGTATATATCACACAATTCTTATGTATTTACATATCAAATACCCAAGCTTAACATATTTATATGCATGCATAACATTAAAATCCCTAACATCACATATAAAAATACTTTCTCACGCCTAGATTTATGACACCAAAATGCTATAAAGAAATAACCATCAAATTTCAGGCATTAGATCTGTAAATATATGACAATTGTGAGGTATGTATGTAATTTATCTAAAATAATATTTTTTATAGGATGTAATTAATGTGGAGGCCTCATTTTGAGCTGGATATCACTAGAATTTGTCCTTTCTCTTCAGGCTTATGTTATTATTTTAACGTTGATGCAGAATACTGACGACAAAAGGCAGGCTTTAAGCAACAAAAACAGTACAATGTTACAGAAACAGAAAAAGAATGAAATAGAAAGAGGGATTCTACTTTGCTCTGTGCTGAGATGGAAGAAACAGGACATGGGCCCCCCGTTTTCTAATGAGAATTAGGCTGTATTCTTTCTTATTTGTAATAATGAATAGAGAATAAGATGATTGAGTCTGGCAGTAGGACATGTCTATGGCTCGCTTCAAAAAGAATTTTCTACTCGGTATTAAAAATTTCACTTTCAAGTTTAATGAGCAATGAAGAATGTTAAATGAGCATTGAAAAATGTTGCTCGGCTTGGTTCGACTCAAATGTATGGCAAAATATTAAGTGTGTTGTTCGTATTTATGCACAGGCAATCACATTAGAGTACAAAGTGGAGTGCACTGTGACGTACAATGTGTGCTCTAATATGATTGATTGTTCGCATGTATAAACAATCACACTTAATATTTTCTCCATGTGTACAAGTCAGTCATTGCTCTTAAGAATGAACAAACTAAAATCTTCTCTTTATTGGACTGAAAATCTTATTGCCATTCAAGTTACTTGGATCACATGGTAATATCCTTTTGCAATATGTTTTATGAATTGTTTGTTATACTATTGGCTAATTGCTTAAAACCGATCCTTCCTTCCTCTTATTATCCATGTAAGTAAAGCTAGCATTAATAAACGAAAATTTTTTCGATATCGCTATTTTAATTCCTCGGTATGTCTAAGAGAAGGATGCCCACTCTTATCGTTTCTTTTCACATTTCTAATAGATTTCTTCTCTCCTGTCTTGAATAACCTCAGTCACAAAGAGCAATTTTCTTTATTATATAAAGAACAACTTCATACATTTTATATATGTCAATAACTTTTAACATTTGGAAAAGCTAAAGTTACTTCCATGGTTTGCTTGAAGTAATGTATTGCTTATTCTTATAAGTTATTCAGGCTTAGGTTTAATGAGGACAACAACAAGACAATTTTCGAGAATTCAACCTTCATTGAAACTATCCTTAACAAATGTACCTAACTCCAAGAGCTTATCTCTTTTCCACCATGATTCTAACTGTAGATTGCTATAATTTTTTATTTTGGAAAAGCGGTCAAACTTGGCTACCCATTTAGAAAATATATTGCATTATATGATACAGAAAATCATGCCCAAAAAAAGAAAAACACATAATTGACATCCCTTCCTCATCCCTGCTAAACATCAATTGTAAAATGAATTGCATTTACATGTCCCTCTAGCACTTTGGCTTGATAACTTTTGGTTGATAAGTTCTTATACTTCTACATGGGAGCTCTTGGTGAAAAAGTTTGCCTAATGCAAACTCTATGAGAAAATGGATTAATGTGGAAATGGTTTCAACCCCAAGCATCTTTTTGGAAACTTATGGGCCTTCCTTTTCAACTTGCTTAAGAGTTAGTTTATACTCACCAACATAATAGATAATCAATAGAGGTGTCCCAATGATCCTCTAGAATATTTACAATGATTTTTTTTAAAGATAAAAAACATCTTGTTTATTTCTCTTCAATAAAATTAAGTGCATGTCATTTGTGCTATATTCAAGTGATTTTGTTGTAGAATAACAACACAAAAGAGTGTTTATGCCATTGATCATTTGACTGGACGGTTCATCGTAAAATAGAAATGATCATTAACTTATCGGCATGGTTAACTGGAAATTTTTTAGCAGTGAAATATAAAACATACTTAATATAACAGAAAACCCTCTATTAGTTAAAATCAACTTAGAAATATCCTCTTACATATACATTCGTCCAAATTATAAAAATTTCACTTGGATTATGCCACTTTTGATTACTAGTAAGGATTCTTACATCAAGTTAGAACCATTACCACAAATGACTAATTACAACATGTCGCACGATGAACTAAGATGAAAAAAATGACAACTTAATTGAGTGTAGTACCATACCCCACTGTCATATTTAATTCAATAGTAAATTTTCTCTTTCCTTTATACACTCTAGAATTATCGGCATGAATCTCACAGATAATGCCAAAACTTTCCACCTGGCAAACTTTCTGTCAACTGCATTGAGATTGCACTGAAACTTTCCCGAGGCAAATCTTTCCGTCTCAACTACACTGAGATCACGCCCAAACTTTCCACCGGACAAATCAATCGTACGCAAATGCAAGTGTCAAGTAGTAGTTCGGTTAGAGAGTACCGCGTATCAATCTCACGGAGAGAGTGTAACAATTATTTTGGCAGAATAATCTCTAGTTTACTAATCCAATGAACCTTATATTGGTGGATTCACGAAAAATATTTTTTAGTCGAAATCTTATTTAACAACAACAGATCTCAGTGTACTTCATTAAAAAATAAAAATAATAATAATAAGAGAAGCTGACACTATCACCTAATAGAGGGGCGAAGTTATTGGCGAAGTTCACTGACGATAAAATTTTATAAATGAATATAGTAATTTTTTTTCTTTTAAAGCATTAAAAAAAATGATGCTGGTATTATCACCTATTATAGTGGCGAACATATGCTAATATGTTTTATTGTTGCCCCTCTAAGTTGATAAAATAATACAATGGCATGGTACGATACAAATTGTTGTCGCCGCACGTCTAGTTTAACCAAATGTAATATTGTTGCCACACCAAGTGTTGAAAATGTTGATTCTTTTTTAAAAATTCTTTGTAAGTAATAGTAATGTTTATGATTCCAACATAAATATTACCTACTGATATGAATTTAAATTTCAGAATTTTGCATTGAATTGAATTCTAAGTTTGAGATTTTAATATGGGTCTAATCTTATAAGATGAAGCCAATTATTCCTCTTTTCCCTTACATTCAGAACATGTACCTTTGTTGTTTTAGTTTAAAATAATGATATTTAAAAAATTTTAAGTTATTGCAAGTGTATGGTCGTTGTGTGAGTATGAATAGACCTCTTGAGAAGAAGTCATTCATTTTAAAAAGTCGTTAAAACTTGGGATTTTTAAGTGTTTGATTTGCAGAAAAGTGATGCAGTATAAAAATGAATACAATGTAAGAGTAATGCATTGTATTTAAAAGACTATAAAGTTGGTCAGTTTGGTGTAAATTAAATGAATATATTTTTTGTTGTTTGGTTTTAAGTAAAATGAAAATAGTGTATTTCAAAATAATGTGCATGCCGTCAGTGACAGTGGCCGACAGTGAGCAGAAGAGGAGATCATGAGTGGCAGTGGAGGAGGGCGACAACAGACAATGTACCCATATAACTCTCTAACAATAATGTTGTTTTTAGACTTAGAATTTGTCTATGATAGAATCATCCCTTTATCGAAGAATCGAATGAGAAGAATAAACATTGAAAATGATTTTGCGTAGTCTCATTGTATCTTATAAGTTGAACTTTGAATAGGAGACCAAATGACATGCATAGACACATGTAATGAGCAGTTTGATTTCCAACTTTTGAATATTATTTTTATTGTGTTGTTACATGATAAGCTTTCATGTATGATATACGCAAACTAAACTATATTTTATTCTAACCAATAAGCTTTTTTATAAGTTTTTAATCTGCAATGTTTATTCGAGATTATAAAATGACACATGAATCTTAAGTAGCACTTTTGATGCATATTCAAACTATCTATTGGACATAAATAATGGCATCCCCATCCCAACCCTCAGCTATTCTACATGCTCAAATGTAATTATGTGTAGATAGTTAGCTCTAATCAAAGTATGTCTTATTAAACTATTCATATGTTCTTGACATTAGTTCCTAACAAAAATTCAATTTCACTATACCAAGAACTTTCGCTTGTACTATTATCCATCATCTCAGAATAATTATAAGTTCGATTTTGTTCAATATCTTCTCGGTCAAGCACAACGACTCTTGAATTATTATAGTATATTATTTCAATGCAAATCAATTGAGTTCGACTATATATAGAAAATGAAATTTTCTAAACCCTAAACATATGTCTTGATTAGCAATAATTGGTAGCAACTTGTAGCAATCGTCAAATACTGTAGATAATTTGCTTTTGATTTTTAATATTTCTCTATTTCACTCTATGCTGATTACTTCAGACAAACTCTTATTAATATAAACTAGACAAGAAACTCAACCTAAAAGTAATACCTTCTTATTTTAGAGTGATAAATGAGTATTATTGTATTTCAACTAAATCATAATTAATTTATTAATTTTTAAAGAATGATTATAAAATACTTTCTGAATAATAGCCCAACAACATACTAAAAAGTGTATAATGATTGCTTTCAAAATTTCAAGTTGATTTTATTTTTTTTATATAATTAAATCAAATAAGATACAACCTTCACATTAGAAGTGAAGTATCCAAAAATAGAAGTATAACAATGAATTCCCACATTGTTCCAAATAAGTTCAATAATTAGCCGAAACCATAAAAGTGTCCTAAGTGCGTGCACTCGTTTTTGTCTGTCCGACTTCAAATAAGTGCAAATTAGGTTTGAATTGCTCCATTGCAAGCACGAAAATTATTTGTTAGTTAGTGTGTGTGTGTGTGTTTTGGTTGTGTATATAATAATAATAACCCAAACATAGTTCTTTAAAGTTGAAATATTGGTTATTCTCCATTCAATTTAAATCTTAATCACAAGTAATTATTGACTTCAATTTACCTGAGGTGGTAGTTGTTTTTGCTTGTTATTTCCAATTATTTCTAAGATTGTTTAAGCTGTGTACTTAGATCAAATGAATAACGTTCAACTTAAGCCTTTCATTGGATTGAATGGCTAGATCTAACGAACCACTTCTAATGGTTTAAGGAGTGTTTCATTGATACTTAGTAGTTAGGTGAGACACTTTCCTATAGACTCATTTCATTTCACTAGCCTAACAAATTAGATGTATATTTTAAAAAATAATAATTAACCGAAACATGATGAATTTAGAAAACTTTTAAAAAAGGTCTCACTAACTTGGCGATGATAACATAAAAGAAATATTTCGAATAATAGAAAATTACGAGTCTAAAAAACAACGAATATCAATCAAGATTAAAAAATCTTAAACAAAAAAGATTAGCATGATTATTCAAAGAGTGAATATTTCCACCCAATTGAGGGAAAAAATATTACGCCAGGCAAACCGGATGTGCTGTTGACAGCGTGGATCGCAACATATTGTCGGACGCACGACATGATGCAATCAACAACATCATCAGACATACGGCGTGATGAAATCCAGGCCGACGTACGCACATTCGAATGAAAGACATAATATTTTCTCAAGGGCCATATATATAGGTTTGTTGAAACGCCCAATTAGGCCCCAAAAGCCTAAGAACTATTGGGGCACAAAAATTTTTAAAAATTGAAGGCATTTTTATCTGTCTAGGAGGTGACTATGCTTTGTTTCAATGCATTGTGTCACTTCAAATGAATTATTGCCACTGAAAGTGGTCCGACAATGCCAATTTAAATTTTTTAATGCTTAAATCATAATTAATTTAATTAAACATATGAATTCTTTTAAAAAAAGAAGTCTTTGTTTAATGATTTTATCATGACATACATGCGCTCTGTCGAAAGCTTCCTCTGATCTTCCTCCCGAGCTCAGTGGCATAGTGGTTAGCTGGGGAGTATGTTGTAAAGATAAGATTTATATATATTTAATAAAGATCTTGTATATTTACCTTTCTATTCCTATAGCAATGTTTCAAGTATGTCATTCCTCTGTATATAAATATAGACTGATGTAACATCTTTGAATAATGAAATAACAAGCAAGTTATTATTCTCTCTCTCTCTATTAATAGTTATCTTTTCTTTCAACATTTATCATGGTATCAAAGCCACGACATTAAAGCACAATCGATCCATGGATTCCTCTTCTTCCTTTACCACTCAACAATCTATAGATTTCTTCAATTAATTGAAGGGAACAAGTGTTCTTGCTCCTTTGAAGTTCTTGATGAAAAATATCAATAATGTGGTTTAAACCCCCTTTCTATATGAAAATTACAACATTTGGAAGGTTCCCAAAATTAGGACAACACTCAAGCAAAGATTTCAAACCACTAACAGATCAAGAGTTATCCAACTAAAAAATGAGTTGCAAAATATTAGAATGGGATCGAATAACATGACCCAACATCTTACAAATATCAAGACCATCGTTGATAACATAGACATGACAGGATCTACTATTGAAAAAGAATATATCATATTATAAATTCTCAATGTCCTTCCCTCCCTTTATCAAGGTTTCAAATCAGCTATTCGCCCTTAACTACAACCCATTTCGTTAGAAGAATTCTACTCATTGCTTCACAACGATGAAGGTAACCTTGCGCATGAAAGTCTCAAGAACCCTCCTCAACAAGCCTTATCTCATCACAAAACAAAAAATCCCAATGCCAAATTTTAGAACAAAGCTACATATTCCTTCAAGAATGCAACATAACCAACCAGCAACAAAACCAAGCAATCTATTGAATGTCAAATTTGGTATGAAAGAGGGCACACAGCTGCCCATTGATGACTTCTCCCCAAACTCCAATATAAGTTAGCCACTCACACACAAGTTCGTGCACCAACCATATAACAAAAACTTACAACACTCGACTTCATACATAAATTAGGACAAGATTTTGTCGGCAATGGTCAAACTACCGATATCTCCCTCGTTAGTACTGGGTTATTACCCATACCAAATTGTAAGTTGGTTCTCAATTATATCTTAAGTGCCCCCAATATTTCACATAACTTAATTTTTGTTCATAAATTAGCTAGTGATAACAATTGATGTATTATTTTTAATGCTAATGGGTTCACCATACTCACTTGAAAACTTTTCTCAATGGACCAGTTCGTGATGGGCTTTATTCCATTACTACTCTCAATACTATAAATAAGAATTTTACATGGCATATTAGATTGGACCATCCTCACATCAAATTCGTCTAATCTATTTCTCATGCAAACCCACATTTACATATTCCTTTGACTTATGTTGCATGTACACATTGTTGTCAAAACAGATGTTACAAGTTGTCTTTTACTTCTAGCACTACTAAATACAATATATTAGATTTGGGGCCCATTTTCTCAGTCGTTCATTATTGGTTGCAAATATTATGTTACCTTTATTGATGCTTCTTCTCGATATCGCTGGTGTTTTTCTTTAAATAACAAATCTAAAGTTTCCTTATATTTTATTAACTTGCACAAACAATTAAAAATTAGTCTAATAAAATATTAAACTATTATGTTTTGATGGAGGTATTGAATATAAAACTACTTATCTTCAACAATATATTCAAGAAAACGACATTGCACATCAAGTAAGTTGCTGCACACTTCTAACCAAGATGGAATTGTTGAAAGAAAGAACAGACACATTATTGAAACTACCTACTCGTACATTATTAAATCATGCCAAACTTCCACCAAAATTCTAGTCAACTGCTGTTCACAGAACCGTTTCTTTATTCAACCAACTTCCATCCTCCGCAACATTCAATAAATCACCTTTCAAAGTTTTGTTTAAACAAAACCAGCATTTAATCATTTAAAAACAATTGATTGTGCTTGTTTTTCATGGCATCCTTCCTCTCATCTCAACAAATTTTCTCCAAAAGCACCTCAATGTGTTTTTTCGAGCTAGAGTCTCCCTCACAAAGACTACCTATGATATGATCTCTCTAATCACTATATAATTACCTCTCGTCATGTTTAATTCATTAAAGATCAATTCCCTTACCATGATCAAACTGACACATCTTCACAGATATCTTCTACTCCCTCCAACCCTCTTCCATCCCATTTAATTCCAACTTCTCATTTACGCACTAAACCTACCAATACCTTTTCATTCGTTCATCCATCATTCCCCACATCTCATCCAACTTCTTCCCAGTAACCTCCCTCAACTAATCTCTCACCCACTCCAATTACACAAACATTTAATCCCACTGACCCTCCATCCCTTCATTATCACATGCTTACATGCTCCAAAACAGGTCACTTGAAACCTGCTAAAATTTTTAACCTTTTACATGATCAAGAACTGAACACACCTAGCACTTTTCAATAAACTTTTCAATGCACACACTGGTGAAATGCTATGTTTGAAGAGTTTATGACACTTCAACAACAACGCGCGTGGATTCTTGTTCCTCCACCAACTACTCACAACATCATTGGTTGCAAATGAACTTCTCTTGTTAACATCACGCTAATGGAACCATTGCTCGTTATAAAGAACGTCTCGTTGACCTAGGCTTTAAGCAACAATAAGGTATTAATTATCACGAAACATTTAGTCTAGTTGCTAAGTTGTCCACAATCCACATGGTAATCAATATAGCCACCACATAAAATTGGGAAATCAACCAACATGAAGTCTCAAATGCTTTTCAAATTGAAGATACTATCTATATGGCACAACCCCCTAGTTTCGGTGCTAATCAATGCCCTCACTATGTATGCAAATTGCAAAAAGTCATTTATGGGCTCAAACAAGCTCTAAGACAGTGATACTCCACATTTTCAAATTTTTTATACACTCAACAATTTAAATTAAGTACTACTTACCATGCCTTACTCGAATATCTATAAGGCAACTCTCACATTTTCTTAATGGTTTACGCAGAATACATTTTAATAACAGAAAAAAAAGTTTGAAGCTATAAATAAACTTGTCATCACTCTAGGGAGACAATTTAATCTCAAATAGCTAGGAAATATTTCCAATTTCCTCGGCTTACATGTAAACAAAACAAAATAAGGATATTTTCAACATCAAACTAAATATGCCACCAATTTGTTAAATCAAGCTAATATGCTCAATTTCAAATTGGTTTTAACACCACTTCCAACAAATCCACCAAAACTACTCACAAAAACACACTCATATTTGAACCCAAAACTTTTCAAAAAATCATAGGATCTATGTAATATCTCAATGTAATAGGATCCGCTATAACATTCATAATAATTTTTTGAAGCAAATCCATGCACAATCCCACCAACATGCATTATCAACTGTTAAGACGATTATTAAGATACTTAAAAGGCACTTTAAACTATGGCTTACCCATAAGTGTTGGACCTTTGGAATTACATGTTTATGTGAATGTCGATTGAGCAACTGATATCACTGACAGGAAATCTATTACTGGTCTTTGTGTCTACATTTGAATCAAATTTGATCTCTTGTACCTTTAAGAAACAATCGACAATTGCTCTCTCCTCAATAAAAGCGAAATATCGAGTTTTAGCCACTGTAACCACCAAAATCATCTGGATACATAGGTTGTTTCAAGAGCTCACAAGGAACCAACTCAAACCAACAAAACTCTATAGTGATAGCACATCGGTTATTGCTTTGGCTCATAACCACCCCTTCAACCCAAAAAAAAAAAAAACCAAGGAGAATAACAATTCATATAGGATCATCATAAACCACAACAGATAGATCTATAGCATATCATAACCGAACACCAGTCAGCTGATCTTCTTACCAAATCACTTTTGACCACTAGACCTCAACTCCTTACAAGCAAGCTCATTCTTCTTCCTCAAGATCGTTCTCTTAAAAGGGAATATTATGACATACCTCCACCTCTATTCAAATCTTCCCTTGATCTTCCTCTTGAGCTCAATGACATAGTGATTAGCTAGGGATCATTTGTAAAGATAAGGTTTATTTATATTCAATAAAGCTCTTGTATATTCACCTTTCTGTCCCTGTGGCAATATTTCACTTATGCCGCTCCTCTGTGTTCAAATAATGTGACATCTTTGAATAATCTAACAACAAGAAAGCTACTAACTAATTTTCTCTCAGTGTTAATCTTTCTCTTTTGTTTCAAGATTTATCATATATCCATATTCAACTTGGAGAGAGAGAGAGAGCATCCCAAGATTTATTTTGCAGAAGATCAACAAATACACCTGCAATCAAAACCCCAGGATCTTTGGGCATTAATGAGAGAGCTTTCTGAATAAATTGGTTGACCTGCTCAGGAATTCCCTATATGGAGAACATCATACTAAGATTTACACAAGCAACAACACGAGCCTCTTCAGACCTAAGAAGCCCGCCTCAAGCCACATCTGCTACAGTTTGATCATGTTGTTCTTTTCCTTGCATAATTCTTCAAAAGCGATTACAAAACTTTGCAAGGTGGTGTTGGAACTCAATCTGGCTTTGTTTTTTATGATCGCATTTGGTGATAGAATCATTTGTAGCACTGGGTGTTGATTTTTTCTTCTCAAACTTATCCAACAAAAACAAGGCTCTATAAAGATACAATCGAGCGAATGGAAGCGAAAGCCTATACTACTCCTTTGAGTTACCTACTTCTTTAGTTGACATCTTCTTCCAATGTTGTCATTTGCCAGATCCTACAACATGAAGCTATCTCTGGAGCAAATGTTCAAAAAATCATTTTGTCCATTGCTGATAGACAACACACTTAGCTAAACGGAGCCAGAAGATTGGCTTGTTTTAAAAGTACAAACTGGATTTTCCAAAACACTGTGATGGAGTTACAGGCTTTCCATACGCCAAGTTTAAAAGGCCAAAATAATAAATAATTGCAAAATAATTGTCCTTAGAGAAGGTTGAAAGCTATAGAGGTTTTTCTGATCGATGAGATTAGTAATTCTCAGAGCTTTTGTAAAAAATAAGGCTGATGTGTGCGGGCTTTTGAGATGATGTGGCGTTTCGTAGCTTCTTGGTAAAACAACTTCCCTGAAAGTCCCTTCATAAGTCCCCTCAAGTCACGGATTCAAATCCTCCCATGTGTAGTATATGATACTTGAATATTTAGCACATCTAGGGATGGTCGGAGCTTGTCTAATAGCATCTGGTCATTCCTTTAATATATATATATATATATATATATATATATATATATATATATATATATATATATATATATATATATATATATATATATATATGCGCGCGTGGTGTTTTTGTAGTGATATCAAATTTAATAATTCTTTTGAAGTCAATGATTTTTTGCTTCATTAGTATACTAAAAAAATTTTCTATTTTATAAACAAATTGATAAAATTTAAATATTTTGCTAATGGTTTGATTAAGAATGCTTGTATTTTAATATTATTTTATTTTATTTTTTAAAATATATTTATTCAGTATCTTTAAAATAAATTAACATATTAATACTTTAAATTAGTATGATCGCAAGTTAGACTTTGAGTTAGCTCAAAATTAACTTATTATTTGCCTAAATTAGCCAACTAATCAGTTTGGCCATATTGCATCCCAGATCATATTTTGACCATAAAGAAAATGAATACTTAACCATACTAGGCTTTTCTTTATTTTATTTATTAAAAATGTCAAAATAAATATTATTAATTATTTATATAACCAAGAAAATCATAAAAAGAAATTCTCATTTTTACCTTATCTTTCCTCGATCAAGGACAAGGCTTTGCCTACCAAGGCCCAAACGGTAAGCCTACTGGGCCTAATTGATTTGAGGCTGTCGCAGAAAACTTTAAGGTAATAAAAAATTTTATTCACTATTAAAAATTATTTAACATTATTAATTAATTATTTTTTAACTTAATTTGATTAGAAAATAAAAAATTTTGTTTCTCAATAATAATAAAATTTTACCATAAAATAAATTAAAGTAATAAACAATCATCCATATAAAAGAATTTAATTGCCCTGATATGATGTAAGTAATGTCATTATAATTTAATTTCACCATTAAATTTGATTAGAATTTAATTTCACCATTAAATTAATTACCGAAATGAATCAATGGCATAAATTGCCCTGATATGGTGTAATTAATGTCATTGATTCATTTTTTGTTTAACATCCGGATAATTAATGTCATTGATTTATTTCCATTTTAACATGCTTATTGATTTGATCATAGAGGGTCAAATTCTTGGAAATTTTCATGTTACCAATGCAAAACAAGTCAAACCCAAGAGTCAAATGCAATCCATATTGTTGAGAAAATTAAGGGCGAAGAAAAACTAGAACCGACGCAAATCCAGAAGAACACAAAGATTTAACGAGGTTAGGCAAAGATGCCTACGTCCTCGGGAGCAGAGCGGCGAGTTCCTTTCACTATTCAGAAAAGGGATTACAAAATAGAGGGATTACTCAACTCTCTCAAAGACCTAGAATTACAAACATGTCTATTTATAATCCTAGAGTAAAACCCTACAGTACAATATGTAATTACCAAATTACTCATGTACCGTATAGCGGGGCGTTGACCCAGCACCCCCAACCCACATAACATAACTTCCAGATTTGGACAGATTCTTCCGCTTCGCTCCGCTCTGCTCCGCTTCGTTCCAGCGTCTGTCCCTATATGGTATATGAGCCATACCATAACAAATCTCCACCTTGGCGAATATCCAGCCCCTTAGGAGAAAAGATACCTGAGAGTTACACCTGTACCAATGTGGGTTGGGCCACCATGCTTCTG
>NEWO01000003.1:5888769-5899276 GCA_003013225.1 Phalaenopsis aphrodite
TAGATGTTCAGGTTATTCAATTTGCAAGCGCTCTGAATCTAACTTAATGAAACGAAATAAATGCTGTTAAATGTAAGCCATAGAAGTACAGAAGGAGATGCCATGAAAACGAGAGTGAGGCGACTTTAATTTAAAGCAAAATTAAGGCGAGGTCAGTTTCTTAATTGACTATTCTAGTATAAGGCATTTAATTTTATACCTACTAAATTTAATTAATTTTGTATTTAATTTTAAGTAGTTCAAGTTCTTAAGGCAGCTGAAAATATTGCATTTAATATTTGGGACATATATATATGCAAACCACACAATTTCTAGGTATTTACATATCTAATCCCATCATATTTATAAAAATCAAATTTTTACCATTACATCAAAAATATTATTATTAACTCTTGAAAAATAAAATACAAAGTATATTTATGACATTAGAGTATAACAAGTATAAATATAAAATTTTGGGTGTTATAAGTCAAGGGCGGAACCAACATTATTTTTACAGTGGGCAAAATATGACGCCACATTATTTTTCTAATGTTGATTCAACATTTTTATCTGGAAAAATATCACATCATGAGTGCTGATGCAAAAATGCATTAAGACTCCAAGCACTGTCTGTCACATATACAATTCAGCCTCGTTGTGTATTAAACTATTTATTTTTTTATATTCACTATTATTCCTTGAACAACTAAAATTATTTATTAAAATATTATATTTTTAATAAAAATGTATTATTTTTATTTCAAGTCAACATAGAAACACAGCATCAGAACAGCTGTAAAGCTATGCCAAATCAATATTGGATGTACAGAATTCAAATGCTTCGCTTTCTCTCATTATTCCCTTTAGATTTTTCTTTACACAACTCAAAAATAGACAAATGAAAGCAAGCATCAAAGCGGCATTTACATACATTAAACTAATTTCTTATGTAATTACATATTTAACACCAAAATTTGATTTTTTTTTTTTTTTTTTTACATTTATGTCACCCAAATCTTTCATACTACAGCAAAAATATCATTATTTTAATCTTTAAAAAATAAATATAACTTTTCATACATAGATAAAATGGCGAATATGTTGAAATTTAATGTTTCGTGTTTGATAAGTAAACACATCAGAATGAATTGGTAGACATGTGTAAATCTTGCAATAATTGAACATTGGAATGTCAATTCAACTCATAAAAATTACATAGCCTTAAATCAATGGTTTCATGCTACAAAGTTGCTCAAAGGTGGGGTTAAAAAGCAAAATCCATGATAATAAATAAGTACTCCATAGTGACATTCAAGGGAAAAATTATACACAAAATTTTTGTGCGGTGTCCGATTAGGATAGTAAAAAATTTTAGAGTAGACAACGCTAACAAAAAATAAATAAATAAATGTATTTCAATGATCCAGATCGAACACCACACGTAATGTGTGGTGTCCAAACGAAATAAGTGCTCCATTAAAGAACCTTGAACTTTGCAGAGTTTTACAAAACAAACCACACTTCCTCTTTATCTCCTTTTGTTTATCAGCTTCTCATACTTCCATCCCACATACATCCCACCTCTCTCTTCCTCTCTTCTCCCTTCCCTTCCTCTTCATCAAAATGTTATCAAGAACCAGAAGCATCTTCCACATTGAAGAGGAAGGAGAATGGGAATTTAATATCAGCGGGGGGGAGTTTGCAGCAGAAACAGATGGAGCTGTAGGGCTTCAGATCATTATAAAACATGGTGGAATCGATTCCAAAGCCTTGTTCAGCTCAGCAATGAAGAAGAAGAAGAAGAAGAAGAAGAAGAAACCAGTTCTTCAGCAATTATCTGCTGATCATTTTCTCAACTTTTGCTGCGCATGCAGTAAAGAGCTTAGCCTTCAAAACGAGGTTTACATGTACAGGTATGCCTCGGCTACTTTATTAATTAATCTTCAAGTTGAACTTCAATTATTATATTTATACCACCAAAATCTTTAATTTTACATTAAAAAAAAATCACCTTTTTGTTTTTTAAAGAGTGGAAGACACCTTTTCAAGCATAGGGAAGGTGGCCTGAGTTAATAGAACTATATCTATTGCTTTGTAAACAAAACAGGATTAATTTCTAATGATGTTTAAAAATGTAATAATTAAGTTAATAATCTATATCTTTTATGAAAATTCATGTTTAATGATTGTGATTTTCTGCTGCATGTTCAGGGGAGACCAAGGATTTTGTAGTGTAGAGTGTCGTTATCAGCAAATTTTGGAAGATGAGAGAAAAGAACTTGATTCAAACAGCAGGCTGAGAATTATGAGGACGCCTAATTATCAGCATGAGAGATCAAAAATTCAAGAATCTAGCGAGAGAGCTAACATATTTGTTGCTGCGTGAATACGTGCGGACGACAACAATAGTGTGAATTTTACCACGCCATTGCTGACACCGCACCGTCGCCCACACGTATGATTGTCCGGACGTAATATTTTCTCCAAATACATGTTTGTTTGTTGTTCTAGGAACCTATGTGGAATAGTATGAAGACTTTATATGAACTAAGACCGGGAAATATATAGCTTCATAGACGCATTCACAAAGATTTATTGTCCCTTTGGGTTAAATAAAGGAATCAGATTTAAATCAACGATCTCGGGCATTAAAAATGGTGTTTCTAAAAAACAATCCGAAATATTTTTATCTTAGTTATTTTATGCATGATCAAGAGTATAATTTCAAATTAAAGATCTAAGGTTTGTTTAGGTCAGCTGTAGTTTATTGAATAATTTGTTGGTAAATCAATTAAAAATAATCTGTTAATAAGTTATGTGCGGTGGCTATTAAATTTTTTATCTTTTGGAAAACTCAGACCGCTATTAGAAAGCCGTCACCACACCTAGACAGGTACAGTGTGAAAACGTTGTTTTCAGCATTTTGAAAACTCATAAGCTTTCAAATTGCAGTTTAACCAAACAAGCTAGGTCCATTTTCAGCCACCGCATCAAATAAGCTGTCTTAAACAGACCCTTAGTTAGAAACTTTAGTAGTGTTTAAATTTGTTTCATTTAAATTCTTTTATAAGTATTTAACTTTGAATTGACCTGGATATATTGGGGCATTTATATACATACCACATAACTTCTTATGTATTTACTAATTTACATATCTAACACATTTTTTTATATATATTTATAACACTTAATTTTTTTTTCTTTCAAGACAAAAATATCACAATTATTAAGTTTTGAAAATTGAAATGCAACTTTTTTTTCATAAGTTGAGAGGTATAGATGTAAAACTTAAGGTTAAGTGTTAGATATGTGAATAGAGGAATTGTGTGGTATGTACACGAATCTTGCGCTTGTGTGCGCACGAGCATGTTTGTGTGCGTGTGTGAGATATATAGATTACAACTCGATATGTACATTTTCCGTGAGTGCAAACCATAAAAAATGACATCCAAATTTCGTTGGAAGAACTGATCTCATCGCTTCTTATACGGACAGTGCTTTTCGATCCAAAAATTTCGTCTGATATAAATCAAATCCAAAATTTTCGTCTGATATAAATCAAATTTTTGTACCACGAAGGAAGAAAAACATGTTTAATTGGTTCATATTCTCCTCTTTTTTTGGGGGAGAAAAATGAGGGCCCAAATCAAATTTATTAAAACAAAAAAAATAGTACAAACAAAGCAGACCCAAACTAGAGTGTATACACAAGAGAAAAGAACAAGAATACAGCGAAGGAGAAGTAGAAAGACTGGAACTAAAGAAAGAAAAGTAGCGACAATACTCTAAACGATCTTCTTCAGATCATTAGCATCTCTAATATGAACAGCTGCAACAAAACAGCAACAACAGCAACCTAATAAATGGTTGAAACCGAATTTTCGTCCTGATTTAATTGCAAGAAATTTACCAAAATAAAACTTCCAAAGAATGGAAAAGTCACCGAGTAAGAAAGGGTACGTCATAGCTTAACCTTAAAAGAAAACCAAAAAAGAAAAGAACAAAATAAGTATCTGAAATATCATAAAAATAGCAATAGCACCAACATATCAGTCACAACAGAACAGCCACAAGAAGAAGACTACAAAATCAAATAGCTCCAACATAACAACTACAACATCAACCTCTCCAGAAAATCAACAGAAAGAACATATCGCCAAGAAAAACATCCTTAAGAGAAGTAAAGCAAGAAAACAAAATGATGTAACATGAACAATCTCAAAGCACAACACGAAACAAAATGTTGCAGAGACCACCAACAATAAATCACAATAGAAATCACGAGCAACTAGCAAACTCAAAACATTACAAAGCAACACTAACCTAAAACTAAGGAAATAAAATCTCAGAACAAACCTTTCTTAAATAGTTTAAACCAAAATTTCTTCCAAATTTAATGGCAAGGAGATTACCTAGATAAAATTTTAAAAAAAAATGGCAAATTCATTTAGTAGGATAGAGCACAACAGAGCTTAATTTTAAATAAAGCCACATATAATAAGAACAAGAATAATATCTTAAATATCAAAATAAAAGCAGTGAAAATAAAAAACTGAAAGGCCACCAAACTCCACAAGGTCCAAAAAGAAAAAAGGAGATGAAGAAGACTTGGATATTTTAAAATTGTACAATAGAAGCAGAAATGCAATTCTCAAATTTCCATTTCCTATTCTTATAATTAAATAATCAATGTAAATTATGAGTACTAAAATCAATAGATTTATTATTATTCTTGAAAATCATAGAGTTCCTTTCAAACCAGATCACAAAAGAAAAACTTGTAAAGCTAATGAATAAAATCTTCTAGCAAAACTTGTAAGAAAAGCTATCAAAATAATAAATGGCTTGAAAGATATTACCAGCAAAACAATTTTATTAATAGAATAAGAATAAGGACATTCATAAAAGAGGTGGTCATGAGTTTAAAAACTATTATTACATAAAACACATGTTAAATTTATGTGCAAACCTCTTGATGAAAGCATATCCGGTTTTAAGGCCTTTAATAATGAATTTTCAAGTATGTATAGCATATCTTAAGGAAGAACCAGAAAACCAAATCATTTTAAACCAATTAACAGAAGGGAGAGAAGCATAAAGAGAGTGATAAATATCTTTATGAGAAAGAACCAAACTATTCTTCTAAGAGAAAGTGGAACCATTAGTAATAAAAATCTTACTAAGAGAATCAATATAAATATACAGGACAAAATGATTCAAATGAAAATTCCTATTATTATTATAAATAATATCCTTAAGCTTAGCGTAAAGAGGAAGATTAAACCAACTAATAATCAATTCACAATAAGTTTCAACCAGAGATTTGTCGTCCAATCAAGGATCAAAGTAAAAAAACATAAGAAGAATCATTAGTCACATAGAAATTCATATCAAATCTAAATTTAGAAGCAATTCTTATAATTTTCTTAAAAAAAAGATATGAAGTATAGTTGGCTCTCTGCCAAAAAGAACCATAATGATTAAAAAGCCACTCACTTAAGTAAGAGGAATGAAGGCATAAACCACCCAAATGTTTATGAAGGCTAATCTTCTTCCAAGAGATAAAATGAAGTTTCTTAGAATCTTCAATATTCAAAAGAAATTTAGAAATCATACAAGAAATTTATTTTCTTAAACCTTTAGGTAATAATGAAGAACGAAACAAATGGTAAATTTAACCGGTTGAAAAAGGCTAGCAACAAATAAAAGTTTCATCTTCCAACCTGCTAGCCATAAATAGATCTTATCTTAGAGCTCATGATAGTCATTAATAACTAATTTAGAAGGTTTGATAGTGACATCAATGTAAGTTCATAACAAATTTTTAATAGTAAAACTACATAAACTACAAATTAAATTTTGGATATTATTATCAACACTTTTCAAAAAAGCAATAGTAGATTTAAAAAATTTAATCTGAAGATTAGAAGATTCAAAAAATTTATTATAAGTTTCAACAATAAAATTAATATAATTAGTACCAGCTTTACTAAAATAAGAATATCATCAACATAAATCAAATATTTAATCGAAAAGACATGACCAATATCATGTAAATGTTTATCAAGCAAAACAGAAAGTGAATTCATAATGATAGGGAAAAAGGTAAATGGAGAGAGGACAACTCTGTCTCAAATCAGAAGAAGAAGAGAAATAGTCTTTTAAATCATTATTGATAATAACAGATAAATGAACATAAAAAATTGAGGCAATAATCTCATTTATAAACTTATTAAGAATCTCAATATTCTTTTATCTCTTAAGCAAAAAAATAAAACTTTATTAACTTTATGAAAAGCTTTATGAATATCAATTTTAGTACAAAACTTCCTAGCACAATTCAAAGAATTAAAACCATAAAGAAGTTACTTACTTAAAATGATATTATCAGCAATATCACGACCATTAACAAAAGGGGCCGGAGAAGAATAAATAATTTTAAGAAGAATAATCTTTAGCCTATCATCCAACAAAATAGAAATAAAGTTTATAAAAAGTATTACATATAGAGACCGATCAATAGTCCACAAAAGAATTTGATAGTATTACTCTTAGGACTAAGCGCTATAGGAAACACTATTAGGAAGGAATAAGCGCTATAGGAAACACTATTAGGAAGTTTAGAGGAAATGAAGAAATAATAAATGGTGGAAATATAGTCATTACTAACAATATCCCAAGTATCTTTAAAAAATTTTAAAGTGAAATCATCAGATCCAGAAGTTTTGTTAGAGCCAATAGAAAAGAAATCCTTGTTTATATCAATATCAAAATAACATTAGATTAGAAAGGACCTATCGTCATCAGAAGCATAAAAATTAATAGGGAAATTATCCCCAAAAAAATGATCATTAGAAGCAGGAGCATTAAGCAGATTAGAGTAAAAATAAATAGCTTCATTAACAATGTCCGCATGATTTTGAATATAATTTCCATTAACTAAAATCTCTTTAATAATATTCAAGTTGCGTCTAACTCTAGCTTTCTGATATAAAAACCTAACATCATCTTCACCTTTAGATAATTAATAGCATTTAACTCTTTGCTTAGCTTATCTGTAATCACAGTAAGTATCATTAGAAATGTTCTTTTGAACAGAAGAAGTTTTATCTAAAAGGCTAATAGAAAGAGGCCAATTCTCCAACTAAGTCAACATATTTTCTTGTTGATCTTTAGGATCAACAATATAGTTACATAAAACATTATAGAAATTCCAAAGCCAACCTTTTAAAGTCATTTTAACATTATGAAGTTTATTGCAAATAGCAAAAATATGATCACCTTTAATGGGAATCTTCCAAGCTGTATTAATAAATTTAAAAATTCAGGACAAAAGCTCTAATAACTTTCTTACATAAATCTATAATGCATAATATAAGAGCTTCCCTAATAAACTAAAATAGGATGATGATTCGAAAAGCAAGGATTTAAGACTCTGTAAAAAGAATCATCCAATTAGCATTACAAAAAACTCTTTGAAGAAGACATATTATAGGATATTTTTATTGATTATTATATCAACTAAAAGAATATCCTGAATTATGTAATTCAATTAGACCAGAGCTAAAAATGCAGTTATTGAAATTATAAAGCTTAGAAGGCATAGGTGGAACTCCTCCCACTTTATCTTTCATACTCAAAATACGATTAAAATCTCCAAGAATAATCCAAGGAGAATTTATAGTATCAGCAATATGAATAATAGAATTCCATAAGTTTTTTTTCCTTATATTGGCACTATTATCAGCATAACAGTCATGAAGAAATTAACAAAAGAAGAGACAAATACTTGATAATGAATAAATTGAGCATCAACTTCAGTAGCAAAGAGTTTCAATAAGTCATAATGCCATTTAATTTGAAATCGTAACATTATTAGCAATGTCAAAATTATGAACTTTACATTCATTTTTAAAAAATTATAGTGATTTGAAACAATAGAGTCAGAGATAAAAGAAGAATTGTGTTCAGTCTCTAATCAAAAAATTATATTAAACTTAAAATCTTTAAAAAAATTTTACAATCCACAAGACAGGTTTCACTATTTAACCCACGAACATTCCAAGCTGCTAATTTAGAAAAAAAAAACATAAAAACAATAAAAAAAATGATCATTTAGATCTACCCTTCATACTTCTAACAGTAGCATTAGAAGTAGAAGTTGAATACAAAAGAACATTTCTAAGGTTATCAAAAAACCTTGAAGAAACCAAATGATCATTTCGAATAGATGAATTAATAACAATCATGCCACTACTTAGAGGTAAAATATTAGTCGCATTATCAACTAAATTGTCATCGTTAGTATTGTTCAAAGCAGAAAAGTTATTCTTAGTGATCACATTATGAGAAGCTAAATCATTATCACCAACAAAATGATCATCAAAATCTTGATGACAAGTAATCACATCACACTGTAAAATAGAATCAACATTTACAATAGAAGAAATCTCATTTATAACAGTATTATTCAAAATATGAACAATTTCAGCAGAAAACTCAATAATATTAACAAACTTACTTATATTCTTCACATTTCTAGCAATATTTAATCTAGCAGGATTCCTTCCTCTTAAAGTAGGAATAACATTATCACGTAAAGAGGAAATTTTAGGATTGTTAGAAGGGTGATGTGAGAAGGTAGAACTAGCCTTGCATGGAACAGGCTTTCATTTATAAACCACATAAATAATAAGTTCACTATATTGAAAATAATAGTAACAAATTCAGGTAAAGGTGAATCAATATTAATTTGAACAATAACTTTGGCAAAAGATAACCTAGAACCCTTAGCACTCGAAGCATCCACCGCAAGGGAATACCAATTTTGCTGGCTATTTTTTAAATTACCTTTTCGGACTAATAATACAAAGGAAAATTTGGAAATTTAACCCATATAGAAATTTCCTTGAAGTCTTGTCAAATAGGTCGAAAATCAATAGTACATTTTTCAAAAAACTAAGGCCTGCCGAAAGAATCATCTCAACATCATCCAAACAGGTAAATTTGAATAGAAAAAACCCTCTGTTAAAGAGAAAATTTCAATCGAATCTTTCAATTTCCAGAGCTTACCGATCCACTGAAGAAGGTTATCATTCAAAAGCATTCTGCCTAAAGCATAACCTACCAAAGCAATATCTCATTGTTTGGATCCAATATCAACCTCTTCATATGAGAAAATAACATTTTCATCAATACAAGGCAACTAAGATAAATTATAAACAGTTGATGAAGTGAGATTAAAAGAAACTAATCTATTTCAGTTTAGGGTTGACTGATAACCAAAAATAGTTCAAGAAAAAAAAAAGAGGGTACAGATGAGGGAAAGAAACTCCATAACAGAAAAAAATAAAAACGAAAAAAATCCCCAAAAAATAAAACGAAAATTAGAAGAACACTACGAAGAGAAAATATCAGTGATTCTAAAAAAAAGGAAAAGAGAGAGAGATTCTGGCAAAATCACAGTGGAACCCTAGTCGCTTGAAGAAATCGTAAAGAGCTTCAAGAATCGCAATAAGGAGGCGCTCCCCGAAAAAGCCCGTGTTTACCCATTGCCTGTTCTTTTTTTAATCATTTTAATTTTATTTTTAATAAATTAACCTATTTTTAAATGTCTCATAATAACATTTATATGCTTTCAATATTTTAAAAAATAATCATCGTCAATAAACACTTCATTCTAAAATAAAACATAAAAATAAAAATAAAAATAAAGTGATCCCAAACTAACTTTATGCTAAAATAAAATATAATGGTAATTGAAAACACAGTGTATTTATAACGACCCCACTTACCATCCAATTCCTATGTTTTACGCAATTAATACCTAAACTTTACTTTTTAGGTTTGTATCACCCTTTTTTTTGTCGCACCTAAAATATCATTATGTGTGTGTGTGTGCACGCGTGTCTATATATATATATATATATGTGTGTGTGTGTGTGTGTGTGTGTGTGTAGGTGTTAGATTGGACAATGTAGAGGAATTATGTGGTATGATGCAAATCTTCGAAAGTTTTAAAATATGTTGATTTGTCTTCGTAAATAAAAAAAACATAATTTTAAGAACAGAATAAGGAAAAATAAATAAAAGTGATCTAAAATGAATAATTTGTGTTTGTTTTACATTTATAACCTAATGTAAAAATGGCTATTAATAGTCACATAAAATACCTAGTAAAGTTTAACGAAAGTTATTGTGCCTAATCCAAAACCTATTAATAATGCACATATGGTTAATACCATAGGTCAATAACATCTTTACATAATAAAGCAAGCACGAAATAAGAAGCATGGAGTGGGCCCATTAGCCATTGGGCCCACAAATTCTGGCAAAGCTAACAGAGTGGGATACATTTTGGCCCATTTCTATACAACTAAACAACTAGAATAGTTCAAGCTATGCGTTAGTTTTTTTTTTTTTTTGTTATAAAAAAAAATATCATTACGAGCATTTTTATTTAGGGTCTGTTTGGTGCAGCTTATTTAGTGCGATGGTCTTCTGAAAATTCACCTGATCTGTTTGG
>NEWO01000003.1:5900036-5920249 GCA_003013225.1 Phalaenopsis aphrodite
CAAACTGGCTTGTTGTTCGCGAACAGCTCGTGTTCGACTCGTGTTCGGCTCGTTCGTTAAGAAACGAACACGAACAGTGACTTCACGAACAATTTCAAACACGATCTTATTTCAAACAAACTAAATTTCAAACGAACCAAACACGAACATAAGCTCTGTTCGTTCGTGTTCGATTCGTTTACACGCCTACTTGTAGGAGTCCCACTACATTGGTTGCTTTGACATAGTTTTGGGTCTCTTTTGTTGTTTACATGATTATTTGGATTGAGATTTTTGTTAGTGAGGCTGTTAGCTAACATATTCATTATGGTTTAACTGACTGTCCAATTTTTTTTCCACATGGCTGCATTGTGACGTGAGATAAATATCTATAATTTTGGATTGTTTTTATTTGAATTTTTTTCTTTAAAAGTATCAAATTTATAGCTTCTGGGATTGGCTAAAAATTGTAGAAGTCTGTTTTTTACATGTTTAGCTTGTAAAGTTAATTTTTGCATATGATGTATCATATATAAGGTTGTCATTATTTTGTTCCAAACAGTTCAACTAAACAAGAGCAGAATTGTCATTTTTCCAGAAACAACTACCTCACAGCTATTTTCACACAGCTGTAACAAACAACAAATCAGCTTTCCCACAGCACATTTCAAGGGCAGCGCAGCTGCAGCTGCGCCAAATTGAACCTAAGATGGATAAGATTCTTAGAAAGAACCTTGATGATGACATCAATTTCCGACCTTCGGTCAATCAGAGGAATGCAACTCCTTCGAGGTTTCTTTAATTTACAAAATTTTAGATTAAAATGAGAGAGAGAGAGAGAGAGAGAGAGAGAGAGCTAAGGCTCAGAGAAGAGAGCCGATGAAGGAGAAATGAGAGAGATCAAGAGTCCCCCCTCTTCCCTCTTGTCCGCCCTTTTATACATGAAGTAAGAAAATAAAATAAGATTAGTAGGACATCAAGAATTATATTACTGACTTCTCTGTCACCATATCACCAGTGTCATGAATATTAGATATTGTCTGCTAATATCAGATGTTATCGGTACGATAGCCATCCCGAATGTCTGGGATGGCTGGCGCACCAAAATTTATTATATATATAAATTTAAATTACCAACATGCTATATACTTAAGTTTAAAAGTGTGAGATATGTAAATACTTAAGAATTGTGTGTCACGCATAAAAATTTTCCTAATTATTATTATTGAAAGAGAATTATTCGCAAGGCACAACATATTCCTTCATATAGATAAGTGAAGGATAAATAGATTTTATGAAATGATAAGAAAGAATAATATTATAATATTATTATTTTATTATACGGAATCAAAAATATCAATTTAATATAAATTGAGGTAATTAAAAAGCTTTTTTTAATGTTTCGCTTTTGATTAATTATATTTCAATTAATATATATGATTAAATCGGTTTTGATTGTCCTCATTTTAATGTGAAATTGTGATTAATATGCATGAAAAGTATTTTTGTTTTTTCTAAGCAACTAAAATATTAAATACCTTAACTTTTATTTTTTATGTGTGATTATTGCATGCTAAAAATGCATGTCAATAGAGTGATAAAAGATAAAAGGGGTGGCTCAGTCAATATGGTCTGCAATATATTTCAACTTATTGAAGTTATTATATATATATTTGAGAAGATAAGGTAATAGGCTTTTGATTAACTTATAAAAACTAGAGAACAAATTATGACCATAGTTTGGCTACATCAGTCTTATGATCATAGTTGGGCTACAATATTCATTAATGACAATTGACGACAATTGTTGGTGATTGCTAGCTTTAAGCTTTCTTGGGAATCTTATTTATAGAGTTTTGGTATGTGTTTTTCTAATAAAATTGGTCAAATCATAAAAATACTCCATCAGACAGTTTGTCTCAATCTCTTTTATCATTCTTTAATCATTAAAATGTCTTAATGGCCACATAATTTTGTTGTCTTGAGCATGTTGAATTTCTTTTGTTGAGAAGTTTGATTTGACTGTAAGTGTGTCAATTTTGGTTATCATTTAATTTTTCAATTATTATTTTAAGGCTTTCAATCATACTTCAAGTGTTTGATCAAAGCTCGTTTGGGATTGTATTAAATTGCTTTCAATGTATTTGGCTTCTTAATTATTATTGAGATATTCAATTTGGCTATAAAGCTACTTAAAAAAGTGCTAGAATTAGTCTGAATTTTACTTTTGATTTTTTTATCTAATGTGCATTTAAGAGGCTTAATGGAGAAGTATAAAGAGAGTAGGGAGAATCAACATATGAATTTTATTGACTTAGAAAAGCTTATGATGAAGTTCCAAGAGAAGTTCTTTGGAGAGTTGCAGAAAAGAATGGTGTTGATATGACGTACAGTAAAGTCATTACAGATATGTATGCTAGAGTTTTTACTTTTGCTCGAACAAAAGAAGGATTGAACAAGTACTTCCTATTTCAGTTGGATCACATTGAGGATTAGCTTTAAGGCCATATCATTTTGTTTTAGCTATGGATGCTCTTACTGCACATTTACAGGAAGTTGTATCTTAGTGTATGCTTTTTGGTAATGTTATTCTTCTTGCATATAAGACTAGAGAAAGAGTAAAAAAAACTTGAATTATGGAGGTCAACATTAGAGTCCAAAGGCCTTCGTTTGATTTGTTCTAAAACTGAATACATGGAACGTAATTTTAGTGGTAGTAGATCTAGTAGTAGAGATGTAACTATGAGTGATCATATCAATAAAAGAAGTGAACATTTTACATATCTCGAGTTTATTGTTCAAAGTGATGGTGATATTAGTAGAATTCAAGTTCATTGTTTGAAGTGAAGGAATGCATCAGGCCTATTATGTGTTGAAAAAGTATCACTTAGACTTGAAGGAAAATTTTATAAGATGATGGTGAGATCAACAACGCTTTTACGACACTGAATGTTAGCCTTTAAAAGAAGCATAAAACTAAGTTAAGTGTTATTGAGATAACAATGCTTAGGTGTACGAGTGGTTTGACACTTAGAGATAAAATGTAAAATGCATGTATCTGTGAAAGGTTGGTGTATCTCCAGTGGCAGACAAGATTAGAAAGTGCCATCTCAGATGATTTGGTCACATTAAATATTGACCTTCTAATGATTAGGTTAGGAGAGTAGATGTTTTAGAATTGTCTTCTGTTAAGTAAGTTAGAGTTAGACTAAAAAGATGGGCATATTATATAAAAATAATCTTAATTTATTATAATTAAATGAAAATATGACACTTAGTAGGAAACAATAGAGCAAAATGAATATGTGGCCGATCTCACTTATCAAGATAAAGGCATATTGTTGTTGTTGTTGTAACTTGCATTAACATTCTTTCATGATCAAAGGTTTTTTTATTGACAATTCAGTTGATTCACCATCAACAAATTCCCTCCATTTCTCATAAATCTCGATGAAAGGCACAAAACTTGAGGAATTTTTTTAGTAAGAAACACCCAAACTTTGATTAAAAGTTATCCAAAACTCTGATTTAAGTAAACTTATTGTCAAACTGAGCAGCTAGATGAGTCGAACGCAATGATAACAAAATTAGTCCAATTCAATTCAAATCAATCTGATATCGAGCTATTAAACTACTTTTAGTGCATAATTAGAAGATCAAACGTATTTCAAATTAGAAATGCTTATAGTCAGATCAATCGACTCAACAAGCATTGCATGTAAACTTATATCATTATAAATGTGAATTTTATTACCTTGTTATCTTGAAAAAATGAGAAAAGACTGTGCATTCTAAATTTATAAAAGAGAGTAAGGAAAGATATATAATTGAATTACTTTTTGGCGAGGTGAAAACAATCCAATAATAAGAGAAACAGTCACAATGATTTCAAATTGTTTGATCCGATGGTTAGCATCAATTTTGAGGTGAGACACTTGAAGATATTCATAAAATGAGGAATAATAGTACCAAAAGTATGTATATTGCGATCATAATAGGATTGAGAAGGGAGAATTATTAAATTTTTATGTGTTAGAAGATTCAATAATAGTCTTACATAAATCATTCAACCATTATAGCCAATTTTGCTCCTAGAAGATGAGCTAAGGATATACTTAATGGAGTAAATTTACTGGGATATTTAAAATCACATTTTCTTAAGGGCTTTAATAGTTTCATTTAAAAGTTTCTTGACAATGATTGTGCTGTTAACATTGATTGTCAAATGTAAGTTTCAAGTAACATAGTCAGTGATGACTAAATATCATTGAAAATTAGGTACCAACAGGTTGTCGATGCACTTCGCTTCTCATAGGGAGGTAAATAGAGCAAGCAAGAAGGGTGAAGGAAAAGTCTAAAGATTCTAAATATGTTGATTAATGTTCCAAATGATCATCAAAACTTTCAAATTCTAAATGCCTGAGAATTTTGTAATTTGTGCACTTCTTCAAATGTGAAGCTACGAAGTAGTTTTAGATTTTCAACGAGCCTTCCAACTATTTCAAGGTGAATCATTGGAATGTTGTAAATAGCTTAAATAAACCTTCCCTTTATAATTTCTTCTTCTTTAGATTTCATAACACCAAATATACTAAAAATTGAGCAATGTAGAAGACATCACAACTCCAAATGCGAGAATATATCGGATGTTTAAATAATCTCAAAGAACTTTTAATTATATTTTTTGATTATTTGATTTTGAAGAAAAAAAATTAAATGATTTTAAAATTAGTTCTTCATAGTTTGATTCAATTATTTTTTATATTTTAAAAACCAAATTTTATATCAAAATCCTATTTCTTAATTTTTTTTCTAGAAACGATCACATACATATCACTCAAAATATTACTATTTACAAAATCTATCACCCATATAATATGTTTGAACTGCTAAACCGATGTATTTATAAATGCAACCATAAAAAATGAAAATTATGGGTCGAGGCTATATCATGAATGATAATACTCAAGTGAGAATTTGAAAAAATAGATCAAAGAGAGTGCTAAATTTATAAATAATAATATTTTGATGGTTATATTTATAATTGCCCCTTTTATTTTCCAATCACATATATTTAATGATGATTATTAAACAATAATTATTTTTCCTCATTAAGAAAGAGTCAAACCACTTTGACTTAAAAAGATTGAATTTTTATCAACATTACAAATTTACAATCATTAATCAACAAATAAAAAACACGAAAATTGAAGAGTCAGATTTCAAGTCACGACACATATTAAGTAGTGGAAGGTAGACCCAGCCCTACTGTTCAAGTGGTCCCCACCTGGCCGAAAAACAAAACCCACGAACACCGGCTTTTTACCGCGATCAATCTCGATCGATCGACGCCCCCCCGAATTTAAAATCCCGCATCAAATCCCGTAGACCGATCTAGAGAGAGAAACCACGAGATCGCGAGGCTACAGCGGATTGAGTGAGAGAGCGGAGATCGGGCTTCGTGCATTAAGTCTACTCGCGCAATGAATCGGATCAGCAAAAGCAGCACGGAAGAAAAGAATACGCCCAAAAAAAGAAAAAAATCCAAACCCCCGAATCAAAAACTCAAAAAGAAACGAAGCAGAGTTACAGGTTTTTTTTTTTTTTAAAGGATTTCACCTCCCCCACCCGCCATTAAAATTCCATCTCTATTAAATTCGTTGTTTTAAGTTCTCTGTTCGCGCTCCGCACAGTGTCGGATCGTCAGCACTTTGGTATTTTTGGTGTTTTTTTCATAATTTGAATTTTGGTAATTTTTTTTATGTTTTGGATTTGATGGTGTTTTAGTCTGTCTTTCTAATCAGAGCTCCCCGAATCTCGTGGTGCCTGCCTTTTTAAATGATTGTCGGAGTTACGGATTCTTTAAGGTTTTCCTTTTTGTTTTGTTTGGGGTTGGTTTTTAATTTTGGTTTCGTCAATCGATAGGTTTTTCTTTTTTTTAATTTTTAATTTGTGTAAATTTTGGTTGGTTTTATAATGCTAATCATTTGCCCTTTTTTGATTTTGTTTTGACTATACGCGTGTAAGCCGAGAAAGCCTGATGGGCTCAATTGATGCAGTTGTCTGCCCTTTAATGTATATTTTTTTGTTAGATTTTTGTGATTCTTCTTAAGGGGAGGTAGGTCTACGCTAGGGTTTGTTTCCCCCTGTTTTCTACTTTACTCTTTTCCTATTTCCCACCCCTCATCTGGGCGGCGGTTTCCGTGTACGGGGAGCTCTTGTGGTGGTTTTGTTTTGTGGATTTCGCCGTGCTGTTCGCTGATTTCCCCTGTTTCTCGCACCGCAATCGTCGATTCGTCGTCTTTCATCATATGGGTAAGTATTATCTCCCGATTTGTGGCGTTTTATTTGATCCGACATGCTCGATTTCTTAGGGTGTGCTTGACTCGAGTTTTATAGGATTTTGGTTAGTTTTCAGAAACCTATGTGCCTTCGATTTCTCATTTGACAAATTGTGCGCAGTTGATGGTGATTGCTGTGAAATTCTTAGCTGATTTGGTGGGTTGATGTGTGCGAAGACGGAAGGGATGAGATAGCACTCTGTGCTTCTCTTCACAATGTCTCATTCGCAAGGTTTCGTGAAGCAACACTGCACGCTCCTCGCTGTATTATGCGGGAAGTTTGTAGGTAGACAGAAGGCGGAGGCCAGGCGTAGGGCTTCTTATCCCTTTCCAGAGCTTGTTTCTGCTGGCCGCCTGGAGGTTAAGTTTAAGCCTTTTTCTGTTTTTTTTACCTGAACAAACATATATGGGTTTTAGATTTGCCTTGTTATTTTGTTTACTTGTATTAGTGTTATAAATTACCAAATGCCAATTTTTACTTTGCTTTGATAGTAATCTTTCTGGTGCCTGAATGCAGGTTCATACACTAACTAACCCTACCTTTGATAACTTTCGAGCAACTCAGAGAGCTTTGGAACCCAGTATATTGTTCTTTCAAGGGGAGCAACTTGAAAATGAGGAAGAGATTGGCTCGATTGTCTGGGAAACTACTGATGTATCAGAACCCCAGACCTTGAGCTCGCTTCTCTCTCCTCCATTACCAATCATTGTAAGCTACAAAATTTTGGATTTTTTTGGTTTTTCTCTGTCCTTGAATGGTAGGTTTCCATATTCTTTGAAACTTGTTAATGGTAATTAAGTTTGTTTAACGTTGGGATAATGAATGGGTTCTTCATTTCTCTATGATTTTAATGAACAACGTCAAATTTCCAAACTCTGCAACATAATCTTCTTTCTAATTGCTATGCAAGCATTGGCATAGTTTACTTTAGCTTTTTGATGAATGCATGAAGGAAAGCATGAATATGGAAGCCTGTCTGTTCAATAATGTCTGTGAATTGTGAGGTTATTAGTACGGGGTACACTGAGTTTTTTTTTTTTTTTTCAATTTATTTGTCTTTGATGCAGGTTTATTTGGAGGTCCCAAACAGTGAAAAGATTGCCCAGGCTATTCATTCTAAGGTAAATATTTGAGGTTTCTTAACAACCATGATTGAATGCTGCTTTGATGCGTTGTTCATTAGTCTACCATTAATTTCTTAATTATTTATAAGAACCAAAGAGAACCAACTCTATGTTGTTGAAGAACATATTAGATAAGAAGTATGCTGCAGATTCTATATATCTATCTACATATATATATTTATAAATAAAAAGGAATGACTAGGGGCTATTATAAGAGCCCCAATGATCCCTCATGTGCCTAAGAATTCGAGTACCACACCTTACATTCATGAGGATTCGAACCCCAGACCAGAGGGGACTTACAACTGACAAACAGATGCCCGACCAACTGATATGAGTACGCGGCGCTATATATATATATATATATATATATATATATATATATATATATTACATAGAGGTTATAAAACCTGTTTGGCTTCTATTTTTATATCATTCTTCTATCACTTTTTTACTTTGTCTTCTAATTCTCTCGTGCAACAAAATGAATCTGTCACTTGTCTTTGAAACATATGCATGCAAAACAAGCACAAAACAGAGAGCTGAAAGTAGATGTGAATTAGTCCTTAAGGGCCCGTCTGGCATTACTTATGTTTTTTTTTTTTTTACTTTTGTTTTTGGAAACATTTTTTTTTTACTATATTGTTTACATGTGTTTTATTTTTTTTTTAATTTTGAAAAGCAAATCATCATGTTTTTGAAAACACTCAAGACACATAAAGCATATTTTGAGTGTTTTTAAAAAGAACTACTGTACTGCTTTGATTTACATTGGATATAAACAAAAGAAAATAAAAACAAAAAGCATCCCAAACTGGGCCTAAGGTGCCTTTTGGGATCACTTCTCTTTTTTATTTTCAATTCTTTGTTTTTATTTTATTTTATTTATTTTTTGATTTGAAACTAAACATTTTTGGCTATTTAGTTGAAGTATGATTGTTTTTGAAGACACGCAAAACACCTAGTTATTTTGAGTGCTTTAAAAAATGTGTTAAATTATTTTTAAAAATAAAAAAAAACAAGAAAAAATAAATCTCAGACAAGGCCAAATTGTTTAAGATCCCTGTATTTCTGCTGTAACACAAAACTACCTGGTTTGTTTTTTCAGTTAAAAGTCTATGGTTTTTTTCTCTTTTTTGCATCCATTTTTGTGCATGTTCACATGTTTGGGAAATGAACTGGCAGTATTTTTCTTATAAGCTTTAACTATGTCTTTTTTGTGAATTTTGAATACCTTATTGCTATGATAGTCTATTGTTACCTTGTGGTAGGATTTTACCTAACAAACAAATGCATTTTTTTTCCCTGGAAATTTTTATGTAATATGCAGGAAGAATGCATAATCAACTCATCCATAATATTATTTTCTAGGAAAAATATATCACAAGACGCCATTTTTTTCCTTCTTTCAGGGGGTTCCTTATGTGATATATTGGAAGAATGCATTTTCGTCTTACGCCGCTTCCAACTTTCGCCAAGCACTACTATCAGTTGTACAAAGGTGTTCCTTTTTCTGAAATGATTTTATTAATGTGATTCCGTGAATCTCCATTTGTTTTAAGTTGGCATTTTGTTTTGCAGTTCTTGTTGCCATACATGGGATGCTTTTCAACTTGCAAATGCTTCATTTCGGCTTTATTGTGTTAGAAACAACTATGTGTTACCTGATAACAACCAAAAAAGCAGTAGTAAGCTCGGGCCTCGTCTTTTGGGGGATGCTCCCAAGATTGATATCGCACCTCCTGAGAGAGAAATGATTGAAGATGAAAGCCCAACAGATGAATTTCCGTCCCTTAAAATATATGATGAACATATAGATATCAGGTTTCTCATATGTGGAGTGCCGTGTGCATTGGTAGGTTAGAACTAATGCATTTTATTTCCCTTTTTTACTTTATTCTTATAAGAATACAGTGTTTATAGTTCTTTTTCCTCCCTTTGCTTTTTTGTTTCCAGGATGCATTCTTTTTGGGTTCACTAGAAGATGGCCTTAATGCACTCCTAAATATTGAAGTAAGCTGAATGCATTAATGCACATGGCTATATTTTAATTTTTTAATGACTAATAACTTAGTGGGCAAGTATTAATAACTTCTAGCTAATTTGAGGGAACTTTATGTTATTAATTATTTTTGCAATTTTAATGAGTTATATTTGCTGGCATTATTAGGACTGTATTTTCATACTGAACTATTCATTTAAATTGCGTCAAATGCTTAGCCTACATGATAACCTGTCCCGAGCATGACTAAAAACGTGTTTTAATGTTGACCAATTAATTCCCTATTCATTTTGGAATTAAATACTGATTATTAGGTGGATAGAAAGGGTATGATTCCGAGGACCTTTAACTATCAAATTTATACTGTTATTTAGGGGCACTTTTGCAAACTTGGGAAACCTGTTCTAATGCATTGCAATACACTTTGTTGCTTCCTTTCCTTCATCGGTCTTAAGGGTGATTAAAGGACCACATCCTAGGTAGCACTAGTTAATGATCCAACCTATAACCTCCATAAACACTAAAACAGTGATTTGATGCATAGCTTGCCAACCCACTTCTAATTCATTATGTTGTAGAACGCCCTTAGCTATTGCCTTCGTCAATGCCCAAGATTTGATCTCCCTCCCTTCCTCCCTCCCTTCCTCCCTCCCACTTGCATGATGGCATTGATATTTGTTTGCAATGTACCAAATTATACCTTAGAAACTCACTATCATAAGAATAGAAGATCTAATCAACCTGAATATATGGATAAATCATGGATTCTTTATTTTAGGTTATTTAGTTTTTGTGCGCAAGGACTAGTTTTTATAGAACACATTCAAGGAAGTAATTGTATGTCAAACTATAATCTATGTAATATGTGATAAAAAATATACTTCAATTACATCTTTTGATCTTTAAAGAAACCCTAAGAGTGTATTAGTTGCAAGAGATTGAGTTTTTCTTGTATTTGTATAAGCTGTAAGTGAAGCACTCGAGTTGTAGTTGTATGATATACATTGTGACAATTTAACTCATTTACTAATGAGCTATGGATTGTATTAACACTTGACGGCTCAAAGCTATTTTTAATTGGCTTTGAACTCAATCCATTTGCTCAAACCAACTCTCCTAATATTTTAAAACTCAGGTTTGCTTTTGTATGCTTTATAAACCATGCATTTATGCTTCACTAAACCGTGCTTTTCATAGCTTTGCTTTTGAAAAACTTAGCATATCACAAATTATATTTGTGCAAACATGTGTGAATAGAGCACTATGTTGCATCCATGGCTTTAATACCATGGGCAAAACTCTTCCAAATTGTCTTATTCATCTTTAGGGGAGTAGTTGTAATTTCAGATCGAAGTACACAACAAAACAAAATTGTAGCACTGTCAAATGAAACCCGGTGATTTTGAACAACAACAACAACAACAACAACAAACCTTTATCCCCACTAAGTGGGGTTAGCTACATGAATCCTTTTTCTCTATTGCGTTCTATTGAGTGTCATATTTTCATTTAATTCTAATAAATTAAGATCATTTTTTTATATAATATGCCCAAGTCTTTCTAGTTCTACCTCTGGCTTTCTTAACATAAGTTGAATCTAAAGCATCTACTTCCTAATTGGATCATCAGATGGTCGACGTTTAATGTGACCAAACCATCTAAGACGTCTCTCTAATTTTGTCCGCCACTAGAGCTACACCAACCCTATAACGAATATATTCATATCGTATTTTGTCTCTAAAGTGTAAAGCCACTCATCCACCTAAGCATTCTCATTTCGGCAACACTTAGGGCTCGTTTGGGGCAGCTTGTAAGTGCGGGCGGCGTTTTGAAAATGTCGCTTCACCATTTGGAAAACACGTTTCGGTAGCTTATCTGAAAACACGGTTGGGCGTTTACACCAAACGCGGGACCCGGGTCGAACCCTGCGAACCACATGCGAGCCGCATTTCAGGATAAGTTGGATAAGCACAAGTTGGCCCAAACACACCCTTAACTTAGTTTTATGCTTCTCTTTTAAAGGCCAACATTCAATGTCATAGAGCATTGCAGGTGTCACCACCATCTTATAAATTTTCCTTTCAGTCTAAGCGATACTTTTCTATCACACAATAGGCCAAAGCATTCCTCCACTTCATCCAACCAACTTGAATTCTACTAATAACATCCCCATCTATGTCATCACTTTGATCAATAGACCCGAGATATCTAAAGCGTTCACACCTTTAAATAATTTGATCACCCATAGTTACAACTCTAAACCCGGTGATTTTGAAATTTAATCAAAATAAATGAAATAATTGTTAGATAATCTTATGATTTCATATTACTACATTTTTTTTGGCTTGAGAAAGTAAATCTAGAAACTTCACGTACGCTGTTATTAGCATCATGCTGCACAGTTTAACACTCAAGCAAATTTCCTAGAATCGGGGTTCCAACTTTTTTATGATTCCATGCTGATCTGAATCTCTATGTAGTCACACTTTGCCATATATTTTATGGTTAAATTTTATATAGTTTTTTATGCAGACAAATACCGATGTTTATTTTTTTACTTCCTGCAGATTCGTGGGAGTAAACTTCACAATCGAGTCAGGTACATTGTAGGTTTTTTCTGCACTAATGCACAACAGAAATATATTTGGCTTAATTGTTTCTTTTTATATGTTTTTTTTTAATTTTTATTGCTGCATTACTTAAATACATAAATACACACCATACTGGGCTGGCAATAGGGTGTGTTGCTTATTTTTTACTTAAAATTTTACCCACAAATTGTCTTATATGGTTCTGCCTGCATTTGTATTTATGTTTTCTGCTTGCATTTGATTGTGGGGTGTAGATATTTCTCTCTATTTTTGTACGTGGGCTGTTGGATGTGGATTTTTTTAGTGTTTTGCAACTTTTGATGAATATTTTCATGAGCAGTTTCCTAGTACCGGTGTGAGGTCTAGTTGTATGGAGGCCCCAGACAAAGGATCTTGGCCAAGAGGTGGATGTACTCGAGGAGGAGGATATCACCATACATTCGACGATCAGAGGTATGATGCTCCAATTAGAAGATTCCTTGAGGGACCAAATGACTAAGATGCGAGAGGACTTGATAGAGGAGCTCCAAGAAGTACGAAAAGTCCATGAAGAAGATATGAGCGACATACATGCTAGTTTGGAGGAATTGCGTGAGGATATCTCGCTATGCAAGAGGGCACTAGAGCCAAGAGGCTCAAAGTTCCAAAACCAAAGAGTTTTGGTGGAGCTTGCAACGCAAACAAAGTTGACAACTTATGGGGACTGGAGCAATACTTTGGAGCAACGGGGATTACAAATGATAATCAAGAATACAATTTGCTACTCTGTATCTTTCAGACATTGCTATGTTATGGTGGAGAAAAAGGCGTGAAGATATTGAGAAAGTTATGTGCACCATATCTACCTTCGATGACTTCAAGGCAGAGCTAAAGAGGAAATTCTAACTTGAGAAAGCAGAGGATGAGGCGAGAGCCCGATTGCAAAGGTTCATGCAAGAGGGTTCGATTCGGGAGTACATTAAGAGTTCGCAAGCTTTGTTCTTGAAATTCCCGACATGTCAGACAAGATTGTTTTATTCAACTTCACGGATGGACTCCAACAATTGGAGAAAACTGAGCTTAGGAGGCGTGGAGCACAAGATCTCGCTACTATCATCGTTGTTGCAGAAAGCTTGGTCGACTATACAAAAGAGTTTACAAAACCAAAAGATAAGAAGGGTATCTATTTCAAAGAGGGGGAAGACAATAATCAACATAAGGAGGAGACTTGCCACGAATTGACTACATCCAAGGCGAAAGACAAATGGAAGCCTAGAAATGACAAAGTCAAATCACATAACAACCACTTCCTTTGTAGAGGACCTCATTGGGTAAGGGATTACCCTTCAGAAGAAGGCTCTAAACTCTCTCCTAGCAAGTCATGAAGAGGAAGAGGGAAGCAATATGGCGGCACAAGTTGGGGTTATACAATTGTTAAATGGGATACAAGCTCCAACAAAACTCTAAGCGAAAGGGTTACTCTTTGTAGAGATGCTAATAGGCGGGAAGGCCACAAGGGCAATGGTGGACATAGGTGCTTCCCATAACTTCATCTCCGCCAAGGAAGCAAAGATGTTGGCTTTGCAGATGACTAAAAGAGAAGGCTCCATCAAGATAGTTAATTCAGCAGTAAAGTAAATCCATTGATTAGTCAGAAGAGTAAGACCAACATTAAAACGTGGTTGGGTATCTTAGACTTCTTTGTTATTCCAATGGATGATTTTAAAATTGTCCTACAGATGAACTTCTTGGATCAAGCAAGAACATTCCTAGTGACCTTCGCCAATAGCATGTGCATCATGGAAGACAACTAAACTTGTTTAGTACCAACAATAAGGGCTAACAAGCAAGAAGCCAAAATGTTATCAGTCATCCAATTCGAGAAGGAAATTCTACAAGACCAGGGGAGCAACTTGGTTGTTCTTCATGAATCGAATGAAGAAGAGAAGCCTCGAGGAGGCATGCCAAGAAAAGTGGTGGAGGCTCTACCACCAAGAAGGGGAAAATATCATCAGATTAGGCTTGAGCCAAAGACAGAGTTGCCATCCAGGAAAGTTTGCCAAGAGCAGACAAAGGAAGTTGATCCGAGTGTCAAGAGGAAGCCGCAATGAGGGCATTGCGAGTTTAAGTAGGGGGAGAGTATCACACTCCGCCATATTCTAGAAATTGACAAAACCCTAATGGGATTGAAGGTTCTAGAGTAGGTCAGAAAATAGAGAGACATTCAAGGGACTCTAGAAGATTCCACCACATTCTGAAGAATGTTAGACTAAAAAGCTCCAAGAATAAACTCAAGAGTAACCTAGAAAGTTCTAGGGCTATGTATGTACCTAAGAGAGGAGTGTAGAGCTCTCTAGAAACTGGAATAATCTAATGTATTCTAGAATGTTCCCTTAGGCTTGGAGGGGTTATAAATAAGAGCCCCTCCCCTCATTTGTATTCACCTAAGAAAGCATTCAAGCTTCCAAGCATTTAAGGATTGTAATTGTCTTTCTTAGCGAATTATTCCTTTCGCCAATATTTCTCTCTACTCTTCTTCTTAAAGTGTTTTGTGCTTACAAGTTCAAGTGTTTTGAGAGATATTAGATTGATTTAGTGCTAATGAAGAGCGCTAAAGCCGCACGGGTAACTAGAGAAAAGTTAGTCAATGATATCTTGCTTCAAATTAGTGTAAAAGCATTAGGTTTTGTTAACATGTCACTCTGAAATGGGGCAAATTATTATTAGAATGGTGTTTTATTTATCTTTCAAAACCATTTGGAAGAATTACAAGCAACAAAATAAGTGCAATATTGCACAAAAACAAATCAAGTTAATGGTAGTCTTATTAATTGGAAAATTAATCAACTTTGTCCATGAGAACCGGCTAATTAATCTTGCCTTAATGAAGAATTCATTAAAAAAATATTGTTAGGAGGCAAGACATTGATTTTGAAAGAAAAATTATTTACATTGTTTGGAGTATACTTACGGAAATTATGACATCCATATGTGACAAATTTATCTAATAAAAGATATAATTACAAAAATTAGAACCTAACACATCTTGATTCAATGGGAGAAGAGATGAGATTTGAAAACCAAAACTAATTGGACAAGTTAAAATCTATTGGATGGGTAAGTGTAGGGGTGTCAATTCGAGTCAGCGGGTCTGATTCGGGCCCTACCCAAAAATGACTCGACCTGAATATTGTCAACCCAAACCCAACCCGAATAATAAAAGAGTTGAAAACTAAAACCCGAACCCGAGCTTGACCTACTAACCCGAACCCGACCCGAAATGTCGTGTTTCTTCAGGTCATGATTGAATTTTCGAGTTCAACCCTAATCCGATCAGCATAATAAACGGATTGAATTCTCTGACCCGAACCCGACTTGAAAAATATTTGGTTCAACCTTAACCTGGATTTTTTTAGTTGAGTTTGAGTCGTGTTGGTGTGTCAGGTTAATTTTTGACACCCCTAAGTAGGGAGATACAAAGGAGAGACATGGGCTACAACATACCATTACATGGTTTTCATGAAACTGTTATTTAAAAAATAATATTTTTTCTTACCCCACCTGGAACGATTGCATGATGAATTTGACTCTTTAAAACAATGACTTAAGAAGTTATATGAAGACTAGTGCATTTGCAATTTTTTGAATTGGGAGAGTATTGAATCAAGTTGAAAATTCAATTGTTTATTTTATTAAGAAGTTATATGAAGAAAATTTGAAATATCTAATTATGACTGAATTTTGTGTTGTTCTATAATTGCTTCTGCCCAAAAAATTTATCATAATTCTAGTCATAGAGCTTTAAAATATTTTGGCTCTAAAAATGTTAAAATGGAGGCATGCAATATGGAATTAATTCTTTCAAAAATATACAATAGCGCCAAAGCATTGTAATAGAATTCAGAATAAGATTGATGATGCCTTTTGTCGATTAGTTGCATATTTCATATCAGGCAACTAAATGTGAATAATTTTGACTACACAATAAAATTTTTAAAATATTTAAAGAATCATACCTTGATTTAACTAGTGCCTCACTAATACTTATTAAAATTTTCATGATTAAGAATGACTTTTCTTTCTGGGGAACTTTCACAACTCTGCTCGGGGGCTTAGAATTTGCAAGGCAGGAACTAATGGTTGGACTATAAAATTTAACTTTAATTACTAATTCTAAATCTAAAATAAAGAATCACTAATGATTAAAAATTAAATTAAACAAATAATAAATTTACTTTTTTATTTGTTGACTTCGTCTTTTATATATATTTATTTCTCTATTACTCATCTTTTAATAAAAAATTAAACATGAAAATGCTAAATTAAAGCAAAGTTGGATATCAATAGCCAATGAATTCTCTTACTTTTAAACAGTAGTAATAGAGGCAAAAGAGAAACAAAATGCATGCTAGTTAAGTATATCTAATTAGTGTAAAGAAATAATCAACATTTTACTATTCAATTATGGCATTTTAGTAATGTCTAGAATCTTCAGTAGTATAGTACAATGACATCTATATTTATATCTTATTATTTACAACGGTCACATGATCACCATCTAAGTATAACAAACACCTAGCTGGTACATAACTAATGGGCACAACGAGTGAAAAACATGTCTAATATTGTCTAAGATGGAGAGGAATATACTCACCATTGATCAATATTTTCTCATTGACACAGTGGTTCGTGATTTAAATTTCATGCTTGTCTGAGGTGATAAGAAAACATTCACGGGCATGGGTATATTGGCCTCTCCAACCAACATCATAAGGGACTGAACTTCATTATATTCATCATACACATATAATCACCCTATATAGTTTACATCATTCACATTTTCATATAATTCAATATACAAATTCTTATAATTAATGCATACAATTTTTCATATTAAAAGACATGAAACATTCATATCAATATATCTGATAAGATTGAAGAAAAAATAAATGAAAATAAAGTCCTATCAAGTTCATTAATCAAATATCACTAACTAATCGCATGATTGGTTTAGAGGAAGCCAAAAATGCTACTATAACTTAGAAATAAGAGTACTCACCTCATCTAACCGGCTTGCCTTCAATCACCCTTAAGCTTCTCATATAGATTGGCACCTATTAATAATATGTAAACATGGTATTTAATTATGTTTAATTTATCTTTAAATTAATTATGTTATTTTGGTTGGTTGTTGAAATACTTTATTGTAAGTATTTATGCCATCCTAATTTGAATATCAAGATAAAATTTTAACCATGTTTGAGCATGTGCATTATTCGTGTAGCTTGAGATTAAATGTTGCATTAATGGTGTAACAATATAAAACATTTCAATTGGCTAATGGAAATAAACCTAATTTTGGGCTTGGCACACCTGTTCCTATTCCATATAAAGCTTGAGAAGATGTTTAGATTACCTCAAATGCCGAAGAAATATGATCTTTTTGTTAATTTTTTAGTGGTTGCTCCTTTCCAAAAGTGGCTTGATTTATTTGTTAAAACTGTTGATAATAGTTTATATTTTAATTAAGTGGTCAAACTTAGTGGATTAATTAAAATTTTCTATCTAATAGTTAGGTAAAACTCACAAGTCACTTTTCCTATCTAAATAGAATTTAGGATGATCTATTAATTTTCTAATTAATGGACACATTCGGTTGGGATTTGGTACTTCCTATGGCTAATCATGATGTATTTCTTCCCATTTCTGCTAAAACATGTATTTGATGTTGATCGTTTTGAGAATGGGTTGTGTTTTCCATTATTTCTATTTTCTTTCTTGGGTTTGCTTAGTTGTTTGTAAGGACCAACGTTTAAAAAGCCGAACCGGACCGGCTGGTTCAACCGGAAACTAGTGGTTGATCCGGTCCGGAACATATAATAGCCCGTTTTTGTCGTCGAACTGTCGGGAACCGGTCGAACCACCAGTTCAACCTTTTAATCGGAGAACCGGCTTGATATTTTGAAAAATGTAAATATTGTTTTATATATTTTCTTCTGTGTCATTTTAATGGTTACAGCTCTCCCCACACGCTTCCCAGTTCAAAAGACAACATCAATATATAGGCGTCAATATGCAAGCGTCTCATATATATATATATATATATATATATAGAGAGAGAGAGAGAGAGAGAGGATATGGGGCTATCGTGAGGGAAGAGGGAATGGAAAGTTTATACTTTATATAGTTATTCTTATTAACTTTTTTTGGAATACTAAAAAAGTTATTGGGAATATGATCAGCTGCCTTATGTGAGAGAATTTTTTATGAATAGTACCACTCAAACGTGTTTTATTTATTTATTTATTTATTTATATTTACATTATTATATTATTATTGTATTAATTAGATTGTATTTAAATAATTTTTGTATTTATTAATTATGATGTCATCTGGTTCAACCACAGTCAAACTAATGAACCTTGAATCATTCGTTCAAAACATCGGTAAGGGCCCCATTTCAGTCTATATCATGAACAATCATGGCTTCAGCTTTTTTGGGTTTACTTACATTTAACCTTGGTATTCATGTTTCCCTTCCTTGCTTATCTTTCATGTGCTTGCTTTCTTATAAATTGTGTTCTGCATTTTTTTTTTAATTGAGTATACTTATGGCACATGCAATAGTTCTAGGAAATTAGAGTAAATTAAAGGAAACATAATTGTTAAAGTCCCAAGTTTGATCATGACAGTCACTAATTGCTAGTCTTGGTCCTCTTAGCAACCCTTGGTGAAAATCTCTTTCTTTGTTAGTCGCAATAGAAAATAGTGTTGATATTGTAGCAAACAATGTCAGGTATTATAACAAATTGTTCCCCCAACATTGTAGTACAGTGATAATTATCTCAATTGTCACTGTTTGCATCCTTCTGTTCCTGTTATTAATTCAAAATGTTTTTGCTATTTTAAACCCTAGAACAGAAAAATAGATTGTTGTTTTGCTGCTATCTAGGGGAGGAAACAATAAATTTGATTGTTGTAATCATCATTACAGTAGCTTAACATAGCACTTGATTAATGACCAGAACCAAAAGATTAGGAGTGCTTATTTTTCAGCTAAGGTTCCATTTACTAGCTTGTTGTACAGTCGAACAGTGGAAGAAGTCTAAAATATAAGAAGAAAAATTGCCATACACAAAAAGAGGCAAAAACAAATGATGGGACCCATCTACAACATAGAAAAGATCCAAAATATTTTTAATTGATTGATAGATGAATAGCGAGTACCCAAAAAAATTCTCGCAACCTTAAGTACTCGATCTAGACTCTTGTTATTTTATCGACTTTTTTAGTGATTTCAGAGCAACATTCTGTGATGTATGGTATAGACAAAAGATAATATCAAAATAAGGGATGCCCTCTTCTGGACTTGGAGTGACATAAAAGGTTATTAAAGAGACGAGGAACAAATGAGACATGGCCATCACTCATGTAAGGCGCAATCTTTTAAAGTGTCAAGTCAAAGTGAATATTTCTCTATTTGATGGGGCAGTTGATGTTGATAAGCTCGATGCATAGGTTGACTGCTTGGAGATTTACCTTGTATTTGTATGCCATTCATGACAGTTGCATTCACTCTATGTAAGTTAGGTCATCATGCCATTGCATATTGGAATGCCTATCTAAAGATTAATAACAATCAAGAGGTAACGTCGGGGATGTTCAAGCCATTGATATATTAAGAATTCTACTAAATTGGTTATGTTGAAGGTCGATGCAAGAAAGTGACAATATTGTGCCAATGCTAAGAACAACTTGAGCATAAGTATACCACTGAGCTTTTTCATCTAATAGTTAATTGAGAATGGATCTAAGGGAGGTACACTGATGAGGTATTCCTCGGAATTTTAATTATAAATTGCAAATGAACTTTGTTTGTTCTCAATCATTGATGTCAGTTACACCAAGATAATGTTGATGCTATAGAGCGTAAGAATCAAAATAGAAAGGACAGTACTAAAAAGACATCTAATGGATTTTTCTCTGAAAGAATGACAAAAAATCCCTGATAACCCTTTCTCTTACAAAATTGGTTCTGATAAGTTATGTGACCTTTGTTAAATGTCAAGTCACAAAAAGTGCCATAAATTACTCCCTAAAAATAGTGGGCGAGACAAAAATAAAGGATTTGTATTGGGGCAGATAAAGTTGGGTTAAATGGATAGGCAGACCTTTTTTGTCTCTAACGGCAATTTC
>NEWO01000003.1:5929305-5952671 GCA_003013225.1 Phalaenopsis aphrodite
ATATATATATATATATATATATATATATATATATATATATATATATATATATATATATATATATATATATATATATATATATATATATATCCCTCAAAGGTGAGGTTAGGGTCATTTTGATGGTTGTTATTATTGCTTTATTGCTTAATTGACATTTCCTTATTATTGAGACTGACTTTCATATTTTTTGTTGACATACTTAATAATGGGACTGAAACTGTATTGCATTAAGAAAATTAAACTCATCTCTTCTCTCCTCTTCTCTCTATTGTTTGGAGGTTCATATATCTTAAGGGAAATATGTTGGCCAATTGACTCGCTGCTTTTGGTATTGAAAATAACAATGTTCTGGTGGGCAGTGTGCCACCCCCTTTTTTGCATATTTTAGTTTGGGGACAAAATGAATGCTCCATGCGTTCTATCTATATCCTCCATTAAGCAAAATCTGTGTCATTGAACTTCTCGATCCCCGATACCAAAATTTAGTTTGGGGACAAAATGAATGATATCAAAATTATCTAATATTAACATTACATCAAAATTATCTAATATTAATTTTATCTTGGATAATTGTGATATCTAAAATTATGATATCAAAGATAAATCACAATTATCTTTGATATCATCAAAATTATCTAATATTAATTTTATCTCAAATTTAAATAAATAGAGTTAAGAGCAATTTATACATACCAGTTTTACACTACTGGATGAATTTCAAATTCACAAAAATTATATAATGCATCTCATTTTCATCAAACCAAACATCAAAATTTTGTAAACACCTACATTTCATTTACGCTACACCATAAATTCAGCCAATCAAAAAGCCCCCAAGTCCAAAGATCTTTGAGATTCACACCTCCCATGTTAGAAAAGTAACCGATAACAGATGCAGCTGTGCCTCTATTATAGCAAATATAACACTTATCAATACAATTATACATATGATATCAAAATTTCCTTTACAGAAGATCACATTCACTAATGAATGACGAAAAACACAAATAATTTGTCAGGAGGAAAATAAGCTCCCCTACTGAATGCGTTATGCTCGAGTTGCACACCACCCCACAGAAAATGGAAAGATCCAACCAAATCTTGTATGTTCATAAACTAGGGCCTTTCTTCATCGACATATTAGAGAAGGATTTTAGCCAAATGGGAGGAGAGGAGGCATGAGAGGAGGGCGGAGAAGAATTTTTTACCAGGAGAGAGCAGTTTCTAGGCGGGGGAGCGAAGGAGGAGGCACGCTCGACAGAGGACCCTCTAGGGCGGCGATTGAGCAGCAAGGGCAGGGAGGTACTAGGTTGATGTGTGAACGAGAAACACAGGGGTAATACTAGGTAAAACACAATTTTTAAAAACACACGATAAACGCGCGAATCAAATAATGAGGCCGAGTTTTCAACAGGCAGCGTTTTAAAAGCGCCGCCGCACTTATAAATTACCCCAAATGGTCCCTTAATCATTCAATTAATAAACAGAGAGATGATTGATTTTATTTAATATTCCCAACCATTAAAAAAATAAAAAAATATATAGAGAGGTTTTGAAATGATTTATTTCGATGAATTCCAAAATTAAAAAAAAAAACTACAATTGAATTTCTAATTACAACTTTTCTTGATCGTAAAATCTTCTAACTAAAACATTTAAAAAATAAGAAAGTTACAAATTTTGAGGATCCAAAACTGAACGAAGAATCAATTGTTCTGTAACAAATTTATTCATACATGCCGTGAATTGCTGCTATTTTTTGTATTTGAAGTGGCCATGAAGGGTAGAAAGTGGGAGTTTTGTCAATATAAAGCAAAAAATAAAATATCATATGTAATATTAAGAGATTTATTCAAATCTAGGGGCAATAATTACTATAATCCCTTATTAATATTAGTTCAATTTGTTATTTTGATCAATAGCAAGAGAATGAAATAAACAATCATTCTAAAAATCTCTATCTTCCTATGTATTCTTCAATGGCCTAACAAGCAAAGCCAAGGACAATTTCCTTTTCAGTCCACCTTTGCTTCAATATTGGAAGATAAACCCATCCTAATTACTCTTGTAGAGTTTCACCATAAAGCCCTATTGCAATTAACCCCAAGTCAAGACTCCTACAACTTTGATCTTTGTAACATAAAAAACCTAAAACATCAAAGATTGAGAGACTCCACCATAAACAAACAACTCAATCTAATATCACTAGAGGCTGATTTCCATATCACAATCATGGAAATGGCACCACATAAAAGTCCCTAAATAATCTTTAATCTGAAATTCATTCGAAACAAATAATAACAATAATAACATAAATAATAAATAATAAGTGATTACAATGCACTGAGTAAGGGATCCATAGATGCCCCAATCACATGAAATGAATTAAACTAGTTCTCATCCTTCATAATTTCATCAAACTATCCCCCTAAATTATTGGAGAATATCTACACCATCCATTAAAATGTATCACTATAACCAACCCTATCAACCTTTGTAATCTGATAGGGTTGGTTTATTAAGGATGAGAACTAGTTTAATTTATCTTATATGATTGGGTCATGTATGGATCCCTTATTTAGTGCATTGTAATCATCTTATTGAAGCAACCTCCCATTACTCATGGACTTGGTGAACTCCTCCTGTTTCGCAGATAAACCACTACAGCGATTCAACTCGTCGAGGTGATCATTTCGTTCGCTTAAATCTTGTTTTCGTCGATCCGGGGGGTTCGAGCCAGCAGAGCCCTTCTGGTTGGAGATGGCGGTGGCGAGTGCTATCGGCATGAGGCAGAGACCTTTGTTCTGGAGGTATTGCATGGCAGTGGTGACACTGGACTCCATTAGTTTCACAACCTCTTGCTCGAAGGCAAGACTGTCTTGGGACTCCAATATGTCTGCTCCTTGGCTGATAGGTGATAGATGCAAGCTTCCGGTATCCTGCGTAAATAATTTGATAAGCTTTAGCTTCAAAAGAGTAGGATGTGGACATTTAGATGCATAGAGCATAATTCTTATGTATTTACATATCTCACACCTAAACATTTATAGTTACACACACAGGACTCAAACCTTTAATATCACGATAAAAATAACACTACTGCTACTTAAAAGTCAAATATATCATTCTTCTGCATTTATAAAAAAGCTATATTTTAAATCAAATGAAATTTGACAAAATGGGAAATTTACGTACATACCACACTATTCTTATGTATTTAAATATCTAAGAATTAAAGTTTGATACTTATACTTGTAACACTGTGGTGTCATAAATCTATGCAAGAAAAGGAGTATTGCACTTTTAAAAAGATAGTGATGGTGCTACTTTTGATGTGATGTTCAACTTTTTAGTATTATGCACGCAAATATGAATGTTTGTGTTAGAAATGTAACTACATAAGAATTGTGTGGGGTGTATGTAAATGCCCCTAAAAAAATTCCTGTAAACTCAGATGATTTTGGTTTTACTGCTAATAACAATTGGGATGAGGGTGGTGGGTTTAAGCTATTAAGGAACTAATTTTTTCAGCACTAGTAAAACAATATTAGAAATTAAATGGGAAAGCGCAACTACCTCTGCCTGGGCATCTGTGATTAGAGGTACAACCGCACCAGCTGCGCCGAGCCGACTCATGCTTAGTACCTGGAATATTATTAAGAAAGAAGAACATAGCACTCAGCATTAGTTATGTAGGCAAACAATGAAGGTTAGAATAAGAAACATTTATGTGTCAAACCTTTACTTGTAGCTGAAGAAATTTTACATAATCGATGATTTCATCAAGCATCGATGCCTTATCAGTCTGCATAAAGCAATAATTTAGGCGAAAACTGCTCGGAATCAAACTAAGAAGAAAGTGGACAAATTATTATATAAATTGGATAGAAAATTAATCAGATTGAAAGTATAGCATAAATTTTTCTAAGAGGATTGTAACTATCCTGTCTGCCACGGTAATTCCATGCAAAGTACCCCTATACCAACAGCACGTTGAAATAAAAAAGAAAGATTTACATACATAACATTCAATTTCAATGTATTTACATATTTAACGCCCAAACTTTAACTTTTTTCATGCATAACACCTTAACTATGCATGAAAAGGTGAATTTTACTTTTTAAAAGCTAAAATGGTGGTAATTTTTATGTGATATGAAAGATTTGGATGGTATAAATGTAAAAAATAAAGTTTAGATGTTTGATATGCAAATACATAAAAATTGGGTGGTTTAAATATAAATGTCCCAATAAAAAAAGGAAGATAAACTTCAAAAAGGAAGGGAGAAATTTAGCATTCAGAGAAGCAAAATTCATATAAGTAGAAATTTAGGAAGGATTGGAGAGGGGATGAAAAAAAACTGTTCTAAAAGGCAGAAGCAAAGGAAAGGAGTAGGCCATGAGGCAGAAGATGTAATTAAAGAATTTCACATTTTAAACGGTTTAAAAATCAATAAAAAACATTGTTTTGTAAGCCATTCTTAAAAATCCTAGATCAAACATCATTCCACAAGATAATATGCAATTTATTGTCAGTAGCGATTATCCTATGTTCCAATTTAGTAATAAAACTGGTCCACATTAATTAAACAATTTTGTAGACATTTAATGGTGCATCTCAATCAAATTATTCTTGAACCATACCTTGGCAACCACATGGCCATAACAAAGCACAAAGCACCCCTAAAGGCAATTTGAATAGTTTTTTTAAACAACATAATAGCTTGCAGTATATAGAACTGATATGAATACATGTTTAACAAAATCAAGCTCAGTTCGACATTGAAATATTTTAGTTAATTCTAGTTCAAGTCAAAATTGATTGATTTTGGGTTAAATCCGAAGTTGAATCGATTTAAAGTGTGTTAAAAGTTTACATTATCTTTATAATTACTAAACAATATTATTATTTGGATATATCAATTAAATATTTCATCATAATCTAAAAATTACTGAAATATAAATATGCAGTGACTTGCAGCTTGTAGTTGTTGTGCTTCCCCATTTTGTATTAAGAAAATGGCAACCATAATATAACAAATTGAGCAAATAAGAGTTAAAAGCAATTAAACATGTTTGTGATCATTGTACAATATCTAAAACCAACATCAAAGAATAGAATTTATTTAGCAATATATCATTCTATTTTCCAATCTCACAAGTATTTCGTAAGGGTTAAAATATCAATCGTGACCAAATTGAAAACATTAATTCCCGATACATATTTTAACAAATTACATGACAAATATGATGCCCTTAAATTTCTTTCCTAAGATGCATAAAGAAATTTCAGTGCGTGAAATGCATAAAGAAATTTCAGTGCGTGAACCGTGAAAGAGAAATTCCATGCAACCTCATGCTAATCCCCAATATTTGTCAGATATGACACAAAGATCACTTTATATAATTTAGTCTCAATCAAATCACGAGTTATCAAAGAAACCAATGTCATGATTCATTCAAACAATACTCAGGTAATAGAAACAATCCATAGTTGGCATTCACTACAATGTCAGTCAAAAGCATTCCCAGGGAGTTATACTTAAATTGAGCCTACAATGAACCCATCTAAAAATTGATAGCCCAAAACTTTAGAACACCTTTTCCAAATAATAAGTTTTTGAAGCATGCGAGTGATATTAGCAAGAATATGATGGATTATCATGTGTTCACACACTGTTAATTTAAAGGGCTATTTGCATATATAACACACAATTCTTATGTATTTACATATCTCACACCTACACTATCATGTATGCACGCATAGTACTCAAATCATTAATATGACAAAAAAATAGCACTATTATCACTTTTTAAAAATGAAATACACCTTTCATGTATATGTTTAAATCACCAAAGGCTATTTATGTAAATATGAAAGTTTAGGTGTGAAATACAAAAATACCTAAGAATTGTGTGCTAAGTATGTAAATTTCTCTAACTTGAAATTGTGGCAATATACCTTGAGTTATGCAACATGATTTAGGATTAACCACCCATTTATAGGGCGACGGAGGTGCCATTTATTAAAAAAAAAAATCCAACACTAAAGTTCAATAGGATGGTAATGAACCTGAAAATTACTATTAGATGCTATGTCATTAGTAAATTCACTCTCTGAGGGTGCATTACTTGAATGATGTTCCAGTGAGAAAATCATGGTTGCACTCCCATGATAAAACCCCTGATGGCCATTGGCTGGATAATGCTCTTCAAAACCATCACTCATTGCTACATGGACACCTAATCATAGTCTAGAAGAGCACAATCATCAACTATGAGTTTCGAAAATCAATTAGGGCAACAACATATAAGGGTTGGATTGTGTTCTATGAGTGTAACTAGCTTACGCTTACAATCGTCACATAGCATGGATGATTAAGTGGTTTGTTTATTAAATCAAGCTTTTTAAATGAGATTACAACTCGTAACAAAGTATTCTCTCAAATACATTAAGAAAATTGTTGACCTAAAGAAAAATGCATGATGATATTGAAATATGACATGTCATCCATCTACATCTTTAGCATAGGTTGAGTAACTCCACAATTACATTCATTAGATAGGTACATTTCTCAGCCATTCTCACAAAATGGTTAACAGTAACAGCACGTCATTAAAGGTGGTACCTTATTAGAGTTAGGGACAAGTTCCTGAAGATTCTTCATTCTTTCTGCAATTTTTTCTCTTCTAAGCTGCATAAGATTGAAACAAAACATTGCATTAATCTATCTCTAACAGTAAAAAATGTAGAAAATTGTTAGAAATAAAATCAAATATTCTAACATCACGGTTTACAAGACAAATCCAGCAAAAGACGATGGTTAACTCCCTGTGAGGATGTCAAAAGAAAGCCATAATTCTAGTTAAGATAAAAAAATTTATACTGACCCTTTCAGCTATACTATGAGGGTCCGTAGCTTGACCACGCCGCGCTCGAACTCGTGGCTTAGCAGCTACATTACAAACAATAGCATTGGTTTGCGTAATCGGTTGATGACTGTTAGAAGAATGGCCCAACAGATGCTTGAGATTGGCTACTTCAGACTGCAACAAACAAAAACAGATGTCAAGTATACAAGTCATGAGGAGGGATATTAATGATACTAAAGACTAAAACAGAGAGTTCTGGTGGATAAACTAAGCCAAAGAGATCCAAAACAGTGCAAATAAACAAAAAAATACGCTGAAGAACAAAAACACAATAAAAAAGTATAAAAACCTGGGGACTGGTTTGAATCACAGTTGTTTTACTGAATGACATTTGTGACCCACTGGCAAAAGAAGGCAATTGAAGGCTTGTCGCCTCAGCTGTATTCTGCATCATCATATAAGAGTTAGTGAGTTAAGTTGGAAAAATGATAACATGTAAAAAATTACTCGAAAACACCAGGTTATGAGGCGGAGAGTTTGCAAAAGTAACCAAATTGGAACCAAGTTCATTTCGACTCTGAATGTGATGCAGAAAAAGATGATCACATAACTATTAATTCACAGACAGAGCCAAACCAAACTTTTTCAACATAACGAAATCCATAGATGCAGTACTTACCGTCCTCAGTAAATCAACACCATTTTTCATGCCTTGGAAACTAAAGTTTTCTACTTCTTGTTGTCCTCTTAAAGAAGAAATGCCTGAATATGACGACGGCCAGATAGTTGGAACGGAAGACCCAGAGTGTGCTTCTCCAATAGGTTGCCCATATGTTGGTGGTTCTGTACCACTGTTCTCAAGAGAGCTGGAAATGGTTCGCGTGCTATTTGGCATTGAGGAATTTAATTCCAGACCATAAGGTATTCCTGCTGAGTTACATGTAACTGATGCCGGTACCGAGAAGCTGCCTTCACTAGCATCAATATGATGGGATGGTTGTGAGTTGTGATTTGCTTGTTGACTCAATGAATGACTTCGCGCTAGATAAAGGCCTTTGTCAATACCATATTTCAAACTTCCATCAGAAAAGATAGAAGATGTGTTTTCATTGACGATTGGTAAATCTTCCGGCAAGACATTCCCCATAATGTGATTTGATGGAATCATTGGCATGGCTGAGTTTTTTCCATCAACTTGAAATGATTCCATGGAGTCCGCAAGTAGACTATCTGTTTGAGAGGTAATGGCTCCTCCCCATGATCGGTTTGCAGATTCATTCATATCAGACCATGATGATGACAGCAACGTGTTAAGAAAGTTATCCATGGCCTCTCGCATGCACAGCACAAGAAGAATCCAAGTATGGATCTGCTAAACTAAAGACATGATCCTGCAACTTTAATTGCTTCTCCAAGAAATTTCACTGCAGAAGAAGCAATCACCCACAGAAATTTATGAATGCGAAAAATGGATAAGGTAGAAAGTAGTGAAGATCCTCTTTTGACCAGATTCTGAGTGATCCAGGCAGAGATTGCCTCTCAATCCATTCTTTGCTCCTACAGAATAAAACTTCTAATGAATTAGTTGCAAGAAAGATTAGTTCAACATCTAAAAGCTCAAATTTTGGATTCTGATGCCAAAACAAACAAGAAAAATGAACAGCGCTGAAATGATAGTACAATAATATAGAGAATCATAATTTTAAAACTTTAAAATTAGAAGGAAATGCAATAAGGCAAAAATTAAATGCACGTTTAAATAAATAAAAAAACCTAGTATGGAATGAAAATAAGGATTGAAGAAGTGATGAATGAATACTTCATAAGAAATAAGCCATGTGGTAGAAAGAAGAGAGAGAAATTACATGGTTATAAGCAAGAAAAGGAACTGAATCGAGCAGAGGGAGACCGCAAGAAACCTTTCTTCAATTCATCATAAATTATGATTGCTGATTTATAAGACACTAGTTCTTCTTTATAGAAATGGGACCTTATTAAAATATACAAAATTATATAAAAATACTAAACTAATCCTACTGAAGTTTAGCATGGCAATAATCAACTTAAATACAAATAAAGATGAATACAAAACAAACTCATCACCAAGGACTAAATAAATTGCATTGCATTACATTTTCCTAGTCCACTTTCCTTCCTCTTCCCTCTCCCTCACTTGCCAAGCTTCCTCCATCTTGAGCAGCTTTCACATGGTCCACTAACCCAGCTTGTTTCCCTGGTTTCGCCGTGAGCCATTTCCTCCTCCTTCCTCATTCCCCTTGGACCATTATTTTTTCCTCTCTCTACTCATTTTCGTGTGCTCTCTTCTCTTCAAGCATCAATTGACTCCTTTTTAGATTGTAATTTCATTGAGGACTCATCATTATACGCAAATTTTTTGCCTTCTTCCCTAAGGTGGATGTCACAAACTGAAATGGTGGACTGGGTAACTCTCCGAGAAGGCGCTAGTAATGAAAAGAATGTCTAGCTGGGACAGCTCACTAGAAAGAGCAATATCCAATAGTAATGTCTCATGGTGGATGGATGAAATGTAAGACAATTTGCCAAACAACAGCTTCAACAAACGTTCTGAGGTATAATTCCTTTATGTTAATTTGCTGAGGATCAATTTTCTTATGCTTAGCTTCTATTCTGGCATATGGTACTATCTACAGTGAGTTTAGGTAGCCATAGGGAGATGGTTAAGCATTCATTTCCGAGCTTTTACTAATACTCTGCTTATATGCTTTAGATAATGAATATCCACCTCATTTCCCACAACAAAAAACCCATTGCATCACAAGAAAATTTCCTCCTCACTTTGTAATCTTTTGGTGTTTAGAAAATTTTGTATTCTTAGGGGTTAACTCTTATAGGATGTTTTACATCAAAAATGTGTCAACATTGATCCTGCGGAAATACAACAGTCCAAAAGAAAGAAAGTACAATTCGGAGTGCCCACCGGCAGAAGATCGAAGGGCTAGCTTATCCAACTGGATGCAGGCATCTGAGCCAAAGCAAACAAGGCCAAAGCCACGAAGACAACCAAATGACCCGAGTTCGAACCCATCGGGCTAAAACAAGATAGGCATCAATCTACTTGTCAGTAGATCCAACCCAAAGAAAAATTTTATTTCTCAATACCATTGACCATCCCACTGACGACCTCGAGGCTCCATATCAGAGATCGAGAGTTAATTATACTACAAGACATCTTAGTCATTTCTCAGGCTCTCCTTGTTGAGGATTGAGCTACCTATCTGGCTATAACTATTCACACTCTGCCCGATAGCCCAAAAGAAATTTCTCGCCAGGGATCGAGGGTAGATAGTCAAACTAGATTAGTCGATCAATAAAATATAGCCAACTGAGTAAGTTCAACTGGCCTGAAGCAGATCAAACTTAGCTAGCCGACAATGCCGACTCAGCATAACCGACCAAGCCAAAGCCTAACAAGCTCAACAGACCAAGTCATGAGGTAGCAAAACAATAGGCTCATACATGAAAAATACGTAAAATATTCTATAGCAGCCCCATTAAAGCAAGAGCATAAACATAATATTATTATCTTCTACCTCTCCCTTATAAACATGATAATTATCTTATGAGAGAGGAGATAGACAAGATATATTACTGGTCATTACTGTGCGCTATTCTCTCTCTCTCTCTCTCTCTCTCTCTCTCCCTCTCTCTATATATATACACACATATACATATCACTTCCTCTTTTTTTACGCTCGATTCCCTTGAGGTGTGATTCACAGACAGATTTAGATTTAAAGGATGGGATTTCCAGAGTTTCAAACAAAAACCAAGGTCGATCACAAATAGATTTTTTCGAAGCTGCAAAAACATTTATCAAACAAAGCCCAAATCACAAACTCAGCAGAGATAAGAAAATAAATAAAATATTTTGGATTCTTTTTTTTTCAACATTCCCAATCAAAAAAAAAATCACAAAAAATAAAGTGCATCAAAACTACACTTTAATCAAATCAATATGACAACATGCTTGCAATATGCAATTTTGTCCCCACAAAAAAAATGCATTCTCGTTGAACATGTCAATTATAAATCAAAATATAAGATTATGATTGGAGAATGAAAGGAGTAAACCATGAAGATAAATGCCCGCCCCTTCCTCAGTATGCACCTTATATATTCCGACCACAATTCCAAAAAAAACATTGTTCTTCAGTGCTTGAAAGAAGAATTGTATGAAACAAGTTTCTTTAAAACTGGCAGCATTTATTTAAGGAAAATATTCACTGTTCAGGATAACAAAACTCTCCTTCACTGAGAAGTTAAGATAGCACCACTAACTTAAATAACTTATGCTGAGCAGAATCTTGATAACAAGCGAATAAATGCATCATTATAGTTATAAGTTATTGTCAATTGTGACACATATAGACTTCAACTGAGTATTGAAACATGTAGTGAATGTGAAAGGCTATCTTTTTAATAGATTTGCAAATGGAACTTTAACTAAATCATAAATAGAAGGTTTACTACATAATGGAGATCATTCAATATTGTGGAGAATTGATTGTCTAAAGAGTAATTAAATGTGTCATTTTGACGAATTAATCAATATGCTCAAGGCTATTTTCTTTTGAGGAAAAATATCTAGAAAGTCATGCAGAAAAACACAAACAATAACAAGAAGCTTTAAGATCATGCATAATCGTGGTCCATTGATTTTACCTAATTGGCTAAAAAATAGGGTAAATCAAAAATGAATTTTTTGCCGCTCATGATAAATTGCGCAAATTCAAAGAAAAAGAGCATCTCTCCAAGACAGCTAAAATGCAGAACATGCTTGATATGATTCTCTCCTGTTGATATCTTGGATAAGTATGTCAAGAGGTTTTAAAGACATAAAATTCATAACTTATCTTTATGTTGATTTATCAGTTATTTAAGAAAACTGAGAAAAATACCTGAATTCGTGCTTAAAACTCTCTTGAAAATATTAAAAACAACTATAAGCTGCCAAAGACGAGCAGTATTAAGAGTTTACAGACAAAGCATGGATCAAATATCTGAAATTTGCTCAATTTCTCGTTTTGTCTACAAATACATTCTGACAAGCCTAGCCGCTTCTTATTTTTTTATCAAATAACGCAAATATTACTGTCCTCTGTTCCTAGCAATAAAATTCAAATTCAATAATGCGTCTTGAAGATTTAAAAAATAAAAAATGCTTTCCGTGCACATTAAGCAACAAACAAAAATCTGAAAAAACTAAATAATAGTCATAAATTTTCATAACTGAAGTATTCCATGTTTCAATTTCCTTAAAACTATAACCGCTTATACCAGAAACTCAAAGAATTCCTACCTCCCACCATTTTCACTTCACACAAAAACAAAATTTCAGAAAAGTTTTACAAATCAGCCAGGCTCCCTTGATCCAATCCAACCAAGAACGCCGGATAATCAAGCACACCCCCAGCCATCAGAACCACTGTTTCACCACCATCCACAATCAAACCCACAGACTATAAAAACAGGCAAACCCCCATGACCTGAAACACCCTAAATCCATAAATATCCAATGTCAAAACAAAATAAACTCATTACAAGTCCCTCACCCTACCGGCCCCTCACCAACAGCACAATCCCCCCACTCCACCCCTAAAAAGTAAGAAAAAAAACAAAAAATTAAGAGATATAAATGGAACAGAAGCTCTAAAAAGTACTTACTGACACCATAACAGAGCAGAGCAGAGCAGGGAAGGTGCGGACCTTGAGCAAATCCTAACCCAATAATTCGCAAACCCTAAAAAGAAACTTAAGAATAAGCAAACAAGCGTATGGGAGAGAAAGAGCTGACACTCAATGGAGGCAGATTCGGCCAGGAGAATACAGCTTTGGAGGAAAAGACAAAAGAGGAGTTAGAAAATGAGGCGAAGCGACCGGCTCAGAGAGAAGAAAACAGTTCCAAGCTTTCAGCTTTCTTCGCGCAGAGTAGAACTGACAAGTGGAGTACGGTTACCGCGCAAACGTACACGAAATCGACCCGCTTATTAACCTGTCGGGCCTTATTTTCAATACGGGTGGGTTAGCCGGTCACTGTGTCACACGATTGCCACCCGCGACTGACCGACTATTTCCGAGCTTTGCGGTTCGTTACCGGTTCTGATTTAAATGTTTGAACTTTTATTTAAAATATATTAAAATCAAGAGATTTAAGGGTGAATTATTTGAATATTTAAAAAATTTTATAACTCTTTTTATCTCAATTAATTTATTATTTTTATTATTAACTTATTACATCAGCAACTTCAATTAAAATTATATTTCTGTAGAAATAGTGTCACATGTCGAATCCTGATATTCCCATGAATCACATCCAAGAAATTGTGTAGGATTGAAGAGAGAGAAATAGAGGCAGAGTAATGAGTAGCAATCAACCTTATTGATTAGTCTTTTCTCATAAAATGATTATCGTATTTATAAAATAAAGGGGTACAATAGTTGAAGTTACATGCTTACCCCTGCTTTAGTGAGAATGTTACATGATATTTTAGATATTTTACATACATGGATGTATGACTCAATTATCCTAAATTTGATCGATTGAAATATGTCGATTTGGGTTCAACAAGACTAGCTCGATCGACTTCGCCTAGCTGATTGGTTATTCTAATCGGATTGTCGATCGTTGGTTATTGTATGAGGAGCTCGTGTTAGCATAATTAGACTAAGCTATTAGGCAAATTCTCAATCATTATAATCATATAGATAACTTATTAATTTCTTGATTAGAGTGTTCTTCAGAATATTCAAGGGTTGTGTTATTGATCAATTATTGGCTAATAAAGAGGAATCTAATGGTGATATTGACCTCTTCCCTTGAGCTAAGTTATGGCAATATGCAAATCAATACTCTTGCTCGGATCGATTAGCCTTAGTCATTGGTTCGAGTGGCCTACACTTTGTCAACCTCCAGCCTCGATTTTAAGTGGTTGCATCTTGTCAAGTAAGTGAGTCCTTCAATCTCCCGCCAATGGGTCCTTAGTTATCCATCTTTGTCTCTCAAACTTCAGAAATTCTAGTAATTTATGCTAACACATTTACAATGGACAAATAATAGGCAGCTTGAACCCAAATATGAATCCTTTTGCTCGATCGAAGTGAATGACTCGCATACCTAACACTAAATCCTAATATATTTTATGCACAAAATGACTAAATCCTTATTTTTTTATAATAACACTTCTATTTTTAGATTTAAAAATACAGGTGTGTTAGATATAAAAATACAGAAGGATTAATTGTGTGGGTTTAATGTAAACTTCTATATCCTAAAGAAAAAACTAAGTTCGTACAAGTGAAGGAATCTTGTTTAAAGGCACATATGTACGCGCTGCCTGAAAGGTCAGCCTAACACCAAGCTGCAATTAATCTTTGTCCACAATATTTAACTCCCCGAGTTAGTTATTCTCTGAAGGGGACAGGGCGCCCTCATAATCATTTATGAGAAGCTTTCAATTTTTTTCAAATAAAATAATAATTTAACATATATGCAATCTGTGAATAATGGCAAGCGGTTGGAATTGTATGATAAGAGATTGTTTGAATTTGGCAGTCTTTGTAATGATGCCTGGTTTTTATAAATCTTTATCAAAGATCCCATTTGGTTGTTGTTATTTATGAAGTTGATAACATTATTGTAATTATCTATAAATTTTTAAAACTTATGTTCTTTATTAACTTGATATTTATATATTAGATCCTATAAAACAATCATTAATATTAGTTTATTTAAATTGAGATACGTATTGATGTGTTACTAATAAATTTCTATCATCTGATATGAATCTCAAAGTGTGACATACATCTCGAAGTAATTTTTTAAGAAGAAATGTTTGAACTTTGATTAAAAATCATATGTAATTGTGATTTCAGTAAATAGACAAATTGGCCAGTTTGACGAGACGAACCTAATGATTCCAAAATTGGTTCAATTTAAGTCAAATCAAGTCATTAAACCACTTTAGGAAGCATTACAGGCATAATTAGAGGTCAAACACACTTCGAATCTGGCAAGCTTATTGTCAGTTTGAGCGTGTTGACAAGAAGAATCTGACGAGTCTAATGTCTCTCAATTTTAATATCATTAAGGCACCTAAATGTCCAAATAACACCGTTTAATCAAGAGAACCTCACTTGAATGTTCGGTCTGAGTGGTTCGAATTCTCTACTTATTTGCAATCTGGACTCTATAAATAGAGCAATATCCCCCTCTTGGGAAGGGGATTAGACCGTGTGCAAGACGAAGACTGGAGCCCAAAGAAGAGGGAGCTGAAGTTCAGTACCCTGCACTGGCGGTCCGACGAACTCTTCTCGCACCTGCAGTAGCCAACCACCACTTGTTAGCCACCATCAGTCGCCGCCTACTCATTGCAATGAAGCATCGTGCGAAGCAACAACCGATACAGAGGAATCTCGAAGCATCCTACAAAGCGGTGTATTGTCTTGAGCATCATGTCGACCACACATATAATGTACCAAAGCTTTAATAATTACTCCTCACTGGTCATTGCGACCGTTACCTACCATAGGGCAACAAGTTCTTCTGTGCACGAACGCCGACACAATATTTTATCATGATTTAGACCCACCTAAATTCTTATTAGTTTAACACTACAAATCTAAATTTATTCACCTGCGATTTCTGATTATTTCTGTCCATTGTCTTGATTTATATTAATATGGATAACAGCTAAATTATACATAAGAAAATCTTTATGTTAGTTTAATTAATGAGGAGGGGTACAGTCATAAATAGAAGCAAATGACAAGTTTTTGACTCTCCTAAACTTATATTACTAATCATTTCTTAAATAAACAAACAAACTCTAAATCATCAATCTTACTATGTTGTACAATTGGCTACAGAAGAAGGAAAATCTATGTCAAATTAACAATATATTAAAATTTAATAAAAATTGACTCATATAATGTAAATGTTGCTTATGTAAGTACTAGATTTGAATTAAAAAAAATGACCAAATTAGGCCACAAAGCTCTTGGATATAGTTTAAAATTAATGCAATATTAATTATATCTATATTTCATTTATTTTAAATTATTTGGTTTTCCTAGGCAGGGTGGGTGCTCGAATCACACCACTAGAGATTACGCTTAACCAACGTGGGACAAGTTCAAGCAGGGGAGCAGTCGACTTTAAATTAAGTGGGCAAAATCATCGAATGTTAGAATTTTCTAAGAGTTAGGGCAATTATTATTAAATTGCATAAATTATATAAAAAAAAATTTTTCTATTATTTATAGCGAAACCTCAGATTTAGGGCTGTCAAAATGGCTCGTTGTTCGCGAACAACTCGTGTTCGACTCGTTAAGAAGCTCATGTTCAGCTCTTTAATTTCGTTCGATAAGTTAATGAGCCGAACACGAACTAAGATGTGTTTGTTCGTGTTCGGCTCGTTTTGGCTCGAAATACGACTAATCAAGTTTATATATATATATATATATATATATATATATATATATATATATATATATNTGACCTCAGAGAGATTTTCCAAAAATATAAAATATATTTTTCAATATGTAAAATATTTTATTTTTATTAAAGTCCCCAAAACTTCAATTAATTTTAATAAATCACAGCAAATTCAAAAAGTCATGAAATTTTGGCCAAAGGACTTTCTAGTCTAGGGCTAGCTCACATAAAAATTTCAAGTGATTAAGAATTGTCTTGATCATCTTTTGAAATTTTCTTTGAAGATGCATACTTTTGCATAAAAATAATTATATGAATTAAATTAAATTGTGAAAATTCACATTATCTCCTCTGATGTCTTAATTGACCTATCAGTAAGGTTACATAAAAATTTTAAAGTCATTTAACTTGAATTTAACAAATTATGAAAGTTTGGACCCTTAGGGGGCAAAATTGTAATTTTGAACATTTTGGCCTTAATGAATATTTAGGCATAATCAAAATGGAAATGGGTAATTTTTGATATTAGTTAACTCATTTAATGATTTGCAACCAAAAATGGGCTTAATTGGTAGAAACTCACTTCACTTTACCGAATTACAAGATAAAAGGATAATTACTATAATTATCCAAAATTTTGGAAAACTTCATTAATCAAAAATGACTTTTGAATTTAGGGGTATAATTTTGGAAATCAATGATTTCATACCCTTATTTTATAATTAAAATAATATTTAAATGATCTTGATAATGATCACTTAAAATTTTAAATCTTTTCAAAATCTATACACACACTTAATACATTCAGATCTTAAGGACTTAGTGGTGAACTTAGGTTGAAATCCATTTGTTAAAAGAGGATTAGAAAAATCAATATAATCAAACTCTTTTAAAACACCACAAGTCCAATTAGGACAAAAATTTGGCTAAGTGTTCTTAATAACACTAATTTGTCCCCTAAAGGGTCTTCACCTACAACATTTTCAAATTAAAAGACAATGACATTTACCTTATTCTTGGGAATAATCAAGACATCAACATTCACTGAGCATCAGGATATTCAGGAGGGATTATTAAGCAACATAATAAAGTTTAAATGAACCCAAGGTCTTTTACCAGACATAAAGAAGGCTGCATGGACCTGCTCCCTATCTGGTGAATACCTTAGGGATCTATTAAATTTAATATGTTTTGCTTAATAATATTATCCTTAAGACTTAAGGAGCTTCAATACACAACATAGAGTTAGGAAGGTCTCCAAAACTTTACTTTTCCAGCTCTATATACATAAATGCTCTGACATGCATTTTGAGTTTCAGGTGGTGGAACAAGAAGACTCGTCAGGTACACTTTTACAGTTTACAGCATTTTATAGTCTTTCTTGTACTTTCCTACTGCACTTTTTTTTTACGCTTGTATTTATATACCTCCATAAAAAAAATAATAAAAAAAAATTGCATAAATCACTCCCACAACATTTCAAATATATAAGACAACTCAAAATTTAATCACAAACATAACAAAAAAATACAACTTCAACTAAATTAAAATGTCTCTATTGGAAGATCGGGAACCCTCGGAGGAGGTAACCTACGGTTGCTAACGAGTTTTCCCGCGATCTAAATGAAATTATGGAACTCATTAAGTTGAGTTTAGTAAGTTCATTTGGACTAAGTGATTCCAATAGAAAATAGTGGTNATACATATATATATACATGTACATATACATATACATATACATATACATATACATATACATATACATATACATATACATATATATATATATATACATATATATATATATACATATATTAAGTAGTAATTAAGTAGTATTTAAAAAAAAATCTAATTGAATATAAGGGTACAAAGATTTATAATCAATTAAAATATTGATTGATAAAATAAAATGAAAATTACTAAATTAGATTCAAATGATGTTTTAATATAAATAATAATTTTTAAAACTTGCTCAAACTTTTATTGTCTTATGGCTACATGATTAGGGTTGTTAAGAACACTCTTTGTTCGTGAACAGCTCGTGTTCGGCTCGTTAAGCAAACGAGCCGAACATAAACACACTTTTTGAGCTCGAAATATAAACGAGCCGAACACGAGCTGAGTATGACTTGCTCGTGTTCGGCTCGTTTACACCCCTACTCAGATTTCAATGCGAGTAATTGCCACACTTGGTTTAACCTAATTGCACCGCTGACTACTATTTATTTCAAAATAGATTAAAATTTTTTAGTTTCACTTAAATCTAAATTATACTCAAAATAATATGATCCTATATTTTGCTCACGTTTCATCTATTTATACAAATGTGAAATGTGATAATGGTGTAATGCTATTAGATAAAATGTCTCAGTTGTCCATCACTTCATTTATATTTTTCAGCACTCATTCTTGTCAATATTTTGAGAAAATAGTTTGAATTCTGAATAGGTTTGATTGTCTTTTCGCTTTATTTTCATTTCATTAAATAACAATCTTACAATCTATTTTAGGTACAAAATAAAGTGCATAATTTATTTTAGGTACAAAATAAAGTGCATAATTTATTTTAGGTAACTTAATAATACATATTCCTAATTTAAATATTAAGCTAAAATAGAAATAAATCAGAATAAAGATATTGGAAATAAGTAAGCTTCTAATTATAGAAAACTCCTAATTTAGTTTTCTGATTTCTGTCATTTCAGATCGACGTTCCCCCTCAAATTAATGTTGACTGATCAGGAAACATCAATTTGCTAACAAGAAACTGATAACACTGTCTATACAAAAAATCCTCAAGCCGTGAGTGCTGAAGCCTAAAAATGTCGAAGCCCAAAGTGTCAAAGCCTAAGAGTGTCAGAGTCTGAAAATGTTGAAGCCCAAGAGTGTCGAAGACAAAAAATGTCGAAGCCCAAAACTGTCGTAGCCCGAGAGTGTCGAAGCCCGAGAGGCCGAAGCCTGAGATTGCTGAAACCTGAGAGATCTAAGGTTTGCCGAAGCTGAAGTCAACGATCTAGGAATGAGTGTCGAAGCCGAAGCCAAGACGTACGAAGCGAAGCGTAAGAAGCAGTCGAAGATGTCACAGAGCGATGCTTAGTGAAGAAGATTTGAATTGAACGAATAACAATACAAACATAAAAGCCCGTTTTCAACCCAAGAATCCTTGTATTCCATATGATGATACCCTAAAGTCCTTACAGGCGGTGTGGAGCGGACAGGGGAGTTGAATCTGCCGGCTTCGTTCTCATATCCATCACTTTTGAGAGCGAGACCAAAATCGTCGAGACGTCCATTAAACTGTTAGTATGGAAGCATGTTCATCAACTTCACATCGCGGTGGGTAATCAGCGGATGAGAACAGTGAAGTGCAAGGATGGCTTTCGTCGTCTAGAGAGTAAGGCGTAATAAGCTGAATTCCAAATAGGCTCGATGCCTCTAGTGAAGAAAGTTTGAAAGTCGCGGTCATTGATGAAGGAAACCATGAAGAGAATGAATCCTATGGCGAACAATAGCAATCTCGTGAAGGAGTCCAAGATCTGGATCAAGAGATGATCGAGGGCGTCGAGCCGTACAGTTTCCTTGCAGTCTTCGACATGTGACCAAACACAGAGATTTCGCTCAGGTAGAGCATCATTAGTGCTCCACACGTCGTCGCTACCACTGAATGAAGCAAGCAGACGACAAAGAACACCGATGATGGAGGCGATTGCGCCGAGGATTGTGGCTCCATGGACGATTGAGCTGAAATTCTACGGTAGGGTGAGCAGAGCCGTAACCTTAACCCTGTCGATGAGCCCACGAACGAGAGGGAGAGGACGTAGAAGGAGGACTACACAGCCCGGTAGAAGGCGAATCGAAGGCGGAGAAGTAGTTCCTCACTTCCCACAAGAAGGCTAACAAAAAGGGAGTTTTGAGGCTCCTTCAACAATTATCAGTGGTTAGGACAAAACTTGGCTCGGATACCATGTCAATATCTTGAGAAAATAGGTTGAACTCTGAATAAGCTTTTTCCCTTTGCTTTCATTTCATTAAATAACAATCTTACAATCTATTTTAGATATTAAATAAAGTACATAATTTATTTTAGGTAACTTAATAATGCACGTTCTTAATCTAAATATTAAGCTAAAAGGGAAATAAATCAGAATAATGATATTAAAAATAAGAAAGCTTCTAATTATAGAAAACTCTTAATTCAACTCCATGATTTCTGTCCTTTCTAATTGATAATTCTCAACTATCATCTAATCGTTCATTAACAGCTAAGCCTATGATGAAATTAAGTCAAATTAAGTATGTCATGGTTTGGACTTTATTTGGTCGAATCATAAGTTGTTCATGTTCAGTTTGAGCTTCAGACGAGCTTTCATATAAATGTTTAGACTTGACTTGTTTAAAATTTTTAATGTTCGTATTTGATTTATACTTGATTTGTTTATATTAATTAAAAAAGTGAAAATTTAAACGAGTACTTAATTTTTTATATAAAATTTAAATTTTGATTGTACGTGATTTTTCATATAAAACCAATAAACAAGTTCAAAATTTAAATGAGTATTTGTTTTTTTAATATAAAACTAGTAATAATAATTTTATGAATCTAAGTAAACCAGTAGCTGAATATAATTCAAATGTGCATCTAACTTGTTTATATAAAATAAATTAAATAATATAAAAGTTATATATCATGCTTTATGAAATCAAATAACATAAATAAGTGTTAACATAATAACTCATTAGAATTAAAAATTTAAAATTTTGTATTAAATTTATGTGCATATTTATATTAATTATAACATGTTACAAGTTCTCATAAATAAAATTTTTTTTTTAATAATATATCATATAAGTGTAGGGATTTAGTAAGTTACTTGTTGAATAACAAATGAATTTGTTCATGACATTAACAAATAAGTTAGACTATGTTAGAATTTGGCTCATTTAACCTCTAAATTTTTAAAAAATATTCAAACTTATCTATTTACTAATTTTAACAAACATGATTGAATATTAATCGAGCCGAGTTCAAGTTATTTCTCAAATGCATTAGTTCATTTACAACTCTATTGACAACTACATTATTTTTCTCACTATAGATGTATAAATCTCTCTGCTCTCATTACAGAGAATGTTCCCCACTACTACCTATATATGCAATGATTGTATGTAGCTTGATTTAAGGAATAAAATACAATTTTAATACCTCTCTTTATAATTCCTCTATGGTTTTCTTCTTCCTCTTCTTATTTATGTTAGCTGCAACTCTCGATTTAACATTCTTTTAAGTATCTGAGCCTTTTTCTTAACAGCCAATGTCTCATCTCCTATCTTCATTTTCATGGATGAATCTTCATTTTCATGGATGAATTAGTAACTCCATTCTGCTCAAAATGGGTGAAACTATCAAACCCTATTCTCTAAAGTTTTTTTTTATATCAAACATAAAAAATATAGTTAATATGCAACTTACAATGGGCAAATACTCGATATGGCAATAACAAATTCTAAAGGTCATCCTCGCAAATAGCTTGGAAGGATTTCTTACTAACCTAATTTCATGTCCTCCAATGCAAATCATAGCAATTGATCGTAACATTGCTCTAAACACTGAATACACCACCCGGCTTCTGCTCGATCAAAACCTGGTTTGACTTTTGTACTTTATCATCTGCCTTAGCATTCTCTCTTATATTCTGTATTTTCACTCCTTTCACATTTGGAGCACCTTAGAAAAAAATGACCACATATCACAAGTCAATCTAGAGCAATTCAACTTAAGAATGAGCTCCACTGTATCACTATCAAGAATCAAGCCATAATCAATAACTCTTCTCCATCAAATCTTTAGTTGACAACATTGTTGTCATTGGATCCTATGTGGATAATGAGGATAATATAGTATATATCCTCAATGACCTTCCCCAACTTAACCTTTTAAGCCTTTATGGCCTCTACTCTCTACTATACAATGAATAGAGTAATATTTTGAATCAGCAAGTTAAAAACCTTTCCCCCAACGTGTTTTATGCAACCCTATCAGGTACCCGCCAGAGAGCTCCCTCTTCTAATCATGACTATGGAAGAAATAACTACCACAACATAATAAAACTACAAAAACCTCACCTCATCTATCAAATCTAAAACAAACTTAGACATACAATAATCATCTACTGACATTGTTGCAACCTCTATTTCCTCGCTCTAACATATCATATCAATCAGATAACTCTTATAGCTACTCTACATCAATCACCATAAGAATAGTTGCTCAATACATTAGCTAGTCATTGTCCTTCTAACCTTTCAGGTAATCAATTTATAGCAATCAACATCATATATAGTGGTACCAATGAAGTCCTAATTAGTAACAACACTTCTCTTCTCATAGCCAATTCAATCGAATGAATTCTCCCAACCCAAACTCCTAAGCTTCTTCCATCTCCTCATTTATGTTACAAATCTCTCACATAATCTCCTCTCAATACATAAACTCATTTGATAATAATTGCACTATTTTTTTTATTCCTCTTATTACTCTATCAATAATCTATTGACCAATCAAGTTCTTCTCGTGGGTTCCAACAATTAAAGGTTATATCTTATCCACCCCCCCTAGCTAACACATCACCACTTTTCCCTACTTACTCTATCTCCATGTTGTTGACCTCACTTTTGGTTGAGGTCTAGAAAACTTCTTCAGTAGCCTAGGTCTAGCCATAGGACTTTCCTATTAACTAGTCTTAGAAAATTAGAAGAAGTACCCCACCATTAGAAATTCAAAACTCTTCTTTTTACTCAACTTGAAATTCCACATATTGATCTTAACCTCTAGCATTTAGTAGGTAAGATCATTATAAGAGAATTCAAGAAGAATCCCTATAGGATTACTTGGCTTTAGGGTCGACCCTGAGTGTTGACTTGGAACTAGGGTACACCATATCTTCACAATACATTAATCAATGGTTCATTTAGAATGGATATTTATCCAATTCTATGTGAAATGCCTAACTTGGTCTTT
>NEWO01000003.1:5969055-6032299 GCA_003013225.1 Phalaenopsis aphrodite
GTGTCATATTTTCAGCTAGTGTCAAAAAATTCATGACATGATAAATTTATGAATAGATAAAATCAAGTTATGTGATTCTTATCATAAATAATAGAGATAAACTGAAAATATTGGAGGGGGTTAGAAAGGTTATGATGTACACGAGAAACTCTAATTATGGTTTATTTCCTTACCCTTTCAAATGATCTTCAATGGATCCTCATCAAACTTGTAGTTGTAATGCAGGAACATTTCTCTGATCCTAAATGATGCAGATGGGGCACCATTGAATGATAATTTGATGGTTTTAAACTTGAGTGAATTTGTACAAGAACTATGGCAGGAGAGAAGTGGAGAAATATTCTTAAGAGAGGAGATGAGGATTCATGCCACCATATTTTTAATTAAATAATATTCAACTAGCTCCTGTATCATGGCTTAAGCAGACACTTGTGATATCAATGATCACTTGATAAGTTATAATGTGGACACATTGTGACAACTATGATAGTACTGCATCACCTATGCTAATTTCTGGAATTTTAGCAGGAATAAGCCTTGGCTGGACCTGGCAAATCAAGGCCTTAATCTTGCATAATGTGTGAGGTCATAGTTGGAACGTGAATGAGGTCTAAGGCAATAATCTGCCAGGACTTTTGTGTTGGAACAAAAATTTCAGTGCGTGGCCTTGGTTCTCTAAGGAGAGACTCATCAATATTCTATGCTGTTAATAAATTTCTTTTATTTCTGATAATTAGTGCGTAGACTTTTCAATTTTCTGGGAAGTACATAACACAAACTTATTCCTTGGAGTATTTCTTAAGGTTGATGATAACCCTACATGCCATGATGATTTGGATGATATTCGAGCATGTCTAACAATTTCTGGAAAGGTAGTTGGGTTTCATCATTTTTTTTTTTCACAATAGTAAGTTCAAGTTGTGTATTGACGCACATCTTAATGTGGGTGTATTTACCCTAGTTTATGATTAAAAAAAGCTAACTATGATGTATTATAGTGCAAATGACCTATTTTATATTAGTTATTTTCAGTAGTTACAAAGTGTTGCCACCAACTTTTAAAGTCTTCTTTTTTACTTCAAATAGATTAAAAATATTCTTCCAGAGATTGTAGCATGACTTTATGAGACAATTTAGCCACAAAGCACATAATATTAGTTATGGATGTATATTTTAGGATTAGACAAAGATAATCAATAGAAGGAATTTCCTTTTGGGTATGGATATGGAATTTGACTAATAAGAAATTCTCATTCTCTCAAGATAGTCACTAACACTAAATAGATCTACCAATAGATGAAGAAAAAAGTCAAGTAGAATTAAAAACAATTTTGATTCGAGTAACTAAAGGAGTAGCACTCTATGGGTTTTATGTCCTGTTAAGAGAAACAAATTGAAATTCCTTAGTTAAGCTTAACTGGATGTGATATAAGATGATTAGTTCCATTAAAAAAATTACTATAAAAGTTTTAGCTGCACTTCGATAAAAATTTGGAAGTTCACTGAGGTGTTATAGAAAGGTTATTAAAGAAAAGAAAACTGATGACAAAAGTTGAATACCATTGAGGCTTATACCAATTCTAAGAATACTAGTGGTCTTGCATTGATTGCAGTGAGCAAAACAAAACATTATGACTTTTAATTATTTTTATAATTATGCAGCATTACAGTAGAATATAAGATTTATTGAAGCGTTAAGGAAAAGATAAGAGATTTAGGGATTTTAATTAAACTAAAAGCATTTATATTTAAGATTATAAGGTCTTAGTTAAAGATGATGACACTAAGAAAAAGTAGAAATTTTGAGAAATTTTTTAATGAGAATGTTAAAAATAATTATTTTTGAAAAACAAGATGAACAAAAATAATGTGTTTATTATAGATTGACCCTGAAAGGAAAAGTGGAGAATATACATAAAGTCAAGGTTTATTTGAGGTGCATATTGAGAGAGTTATGAGGGATATTGTGACTATTTTACTGATAAATCCTTTTAATGGAATTTTAAAGCCAAGGATTCATTTGGGATTATTGTAGTTGTCTGTAAATTTGTTGCTTGAATAGTAGAGTTTTAAAATTTACTATGATCATTATAAAAAAGAAAAGGTAGACACTTTTATTACAAACTGCAACACGGGGGCTCTACTGAACGAGCAGCTGGTCCAACTAGTACAGTTGGACTCGTTCAGTGAGATAGACAAGGGGGATGCCGACCTAATTATTTATGTTAGGGTTGTGCCTAAGTCCTCTTTTCTTAGTTACCTACTTTTATAAATTTGTCCTTTGCTTCATTTAGGGTTAGTTTTTGCTGTGTTTTCTGTCATAAAAGTTGTTAGTGTCCCCTCCAATACTCCCCCCCCCCCAAAAAAAAAACACCATTTTCCCTGTTGAGGTTGTATTCGAGGACGAGTGGTGCTACAACTATGTATCGTTTTGAGGTGGCTATTATCTTTGACTTTCTCCTCCTCTGCAACCTAGACTGTTCCTGCTGCAGTCCCCGTTTAGAGACTAAACTCATCTCCCACTCTGCCGCTGCCCTCCAGAACAGCGTCCACCTGCCACTGCCTTATAGCCCCACGCTTCACCTTCCAAAGCCAACCCTCCTCTTATTCCCTTTCTTAAAAAACTGGGCTCCAACCTTTTCTCCTGTTCCCCCGTCATACAATGAAGCTATGGGAGAGCTGTGAAAGATAGTCTTTTAGCAATTATGTTAAATTCAGAGTACCAAATTTTGTTTCATGCCATTAAGATTTACCGTGAATGTGATTTTTGTGTTTGATAATTTGGTTTCATGTTATTAATATCCAATGGAAAGGTTAACCAAGATAAGATCAAATGGTTTTTGGAGACGTGATTGAGTACCATTATAATTGTTTTGTTATGCATTAAATGGAAAAATGGTTAAAGGCATATTGAAGTTATCAAAGATATTTTTGATGAAGCATTGGAGTGACAAATAACTTTCAATTACAATAATTATACCAAGGTTCAATGTACTAATCATATTCAAAATAGGGTTACTTGATCTTATGCTTTTTATGGATGCCATTTCCAACTGTTGAGATATCCATTGACATAAGTTAAAAGTTGGAACAATGGATTAAAGGTTTAGAAGATGGACTTCATTTGGTGTAGTTTATAACCTTCCTCTTTTATTGTTAAAAATTATTTTTCCAATCACATTTTAATTATAGTTCCGAAAAAAACAGCTTTCTTTAGGCATAAGTTGGAAAAATGTTCCGAAGAGGCTTTCATCCAAACAAGCTCTTCTTTTTCGGTTGTTTTTCCTGCCACGAAAGCAATCAAAAAGTTTTTCAAAGAAAACTTAAGAATTTATATTAAAACGGTTAAGTACATGATATGCAATTTTAGTTACTGTTTTATTAACCCTTATTTCTCAAGGTTATTATAAGATAACATGATACATGAATGCATTAGAGTTAATTAGGTCCCTCCACCACACAATTGAGGTTGGATTGTTAAAATGATGAAGTGTCTTGTGAGTGTTTCGTAATAAGATGATATTATGGATATTTAGAAGTAAAATTTTTAAAATCACAGTTAGGGCAATATGTTGTATGGCCAAGTGTTTGTTTGTAAAAAAATCACTCACGTCAAAGTTTGGTATGGCATAATGAGAATGTTTATTTGGATATGGCAAAACTAAGAATGATAAATTAAAGAATTATCATTTTAAATGAATAATTGGAGTGACAATTGAACATAAGTTAATTGAAGATTAATTTATTTGAACTTCTACTACAAATGTTAGGTTATACACTATTAGATGAATACATAAAATTAGGGTCAGCGAGTTAATGAGAAAGTTATACCTGAAATAAGATGATTATTAGTTTTTCAAATGATTTACCACATCACACATTAGGATCAAACAAAAAATGAGGATTCAAGATGACAACCTTAAATAGTTGATTATATTCGTGATGACAACGATGATTATGATGATATAGAGGTATTTTTTGCATTATTTACAGTTTTAATAATTTTCTAAAAAGTATTTAATGATCAATATAATTTCTTAATATACTTAAAATATAATTAAATTCTGTTTTAATATAAATTTAACTCTCCAAATATTACAACTATTTTTATTTTACTTTTAAAATTTACGAGGCATTTTGGATTTTTTTGGATGAAAATTTATTTTGTTGAATGAAATTATTTATAAGGATATTTTTATAGGTTAGTGGTTCCATTAATTGTAAAAATATTGCCTTAAAGAAATTTCTATAATTTTTATTATGTTTTGATAGGGTTTAACGCATGGTAATGCATGTCGTGGCATACACATTGCACTAATGTTTCTACCTCAAGGTAAGTGTGGCGCCATCAACTCTGGTGGAGTTGACTTAGTCAACATCTTGGGATTATGCTAAAAAAAAGCCTTAGACCTCGCTCAAAATTTGACTCAATTTGAAATTGACTGGCTCCATGTTGAGTTGAGTTTTGTGTTCCAAGTTGATTCAAAATTAAATCATTTGGCTTTAGTTGACTTGATTTGTCATGATTTCTAGTTCAAGATGAGTTTGCTTCTTATTTGAATCATTTTTTTTACGAGTTGACCCAAGGTCACTCAAAATGGATTATACATTACCCTTAGGTTGTCTTGTAATAAATGTGGGGTATATTAGGCTTAATAAAGGTTGACTTGGTATGGAGGTGACTATGATGTTAGATGTCATTGGGACCCACTTTATTAGTCCTTTTTTGGCCAAGTCACATGACAGTGAGGATTGACTATGTTACAAAATTGAGCTAGTTCCCACGTTGAGCTATTTTGACTCGATCGAATCACCCAACGTTCTAATGTGAAAGCTTGTAAGCATGCCGTGTGGCATAGAAATGTTCACCTTAATGGAGGACCAATTTTTTTGTCATTAATGTTGTGTCATGTTGCTATCATCTATTTTGTGCTAAATTGAGGCGTGATTGTGTGATATTCTTTGTTTTGAATTGGGTGGAGAGCAGCTTGTGTAGGGCTGTGTAGTTAGGAAGCCTTTGTAGCTCTTTCCAACATCCTTAAGTGACGCTGAATGTGATTGTGTGAGGACCAAAGTTTGTTAGGAAGAACAGCAGCCGTATGCCTCAATCTCATCATTTCTCGTGAAGGAGATAATTAGCAAAAATGGGGTTGACATGGAGTGGCCAAAGAAGCTTATTTATATCAATATCTTTATATAGTTTATTAAAAAACATGAAAAGATACATTCCAAAACATATGGAAAATTTGTCTAGCTAATTAATAAGCGCTAAATTTGATAAAAGATTTTTTTTAATCAAGACACTAATAATCTCTTTTTTTCTATTTAATCATTTTGAAGGATATTGTATCAATTAAAAGATAAACTAGTATAAATCTTTTTTAGGTTTTTTGTAAGCTTACATTCAATTATGTATGTGTGTACAAAAAGCTTCTTCTAAAAAAAAAAAAAGTTGACTCGAGCTCGGACAAGTGAACATAGGGTTGGGAGGGGACTACAGACTAGTTTAGTCCAAGTGGGGGAGGGTCGGTCGACCCTCTCTATAGGGCTAGAGCTACCCCCTAGTCGTAGTAGCAATAATGGTATTTCATTTGCTTTTTTTAGGTTTAGATCTTTTGCTGATTATAAATTTGTGTCTGTTTATTGTATTAGGGGTATTTTGTTCATTTGGGTTTTGTGAGGTTTTGTCCTCTCTTTTCGGTTCCTGGATGGAGACGAGTCTGTATTCAAATATTGTTCTGCTTTGGCCTAGTGACCTCACAATTTTGCCCAGTTGGTATAACTTCCCAAGAGGTCAACCATCCTAGGAATGCTCTAGGACTAACATGCTTAACTTAGGAGTTTCTAATCATATTACACCCTTACATCAATAGAGACTTCAACTTCAATACACTTATGAGGCTTTACAATCTTCCTCAATTAAGTACCCGAAGTCGTTGTTAGTGCCTTATACCCATAATCATCCATCAGACATATGAGATTCTAGAAGTGCCCTTACATACTCAACTAGTGACTTCCACCATGCAATACTTTGTCTCATTTAGGGTTCAAGAGGTGCCTCTACTGACTCAAGGGGTGGTTCCCAACATGCAATAGTTTGTTTCATCCAGGGTTCAAGAGGTGGCTCTCATGGCGTGTCATGTTGGTCTGTATGACACTTAATTCCCATCTTTCGGTTTGTGTAATACTCTTATACCATTTATGACAACCCAAATTTTCACCCATTAAAGAGGTGTTGTGCAGTTTGGCCTAGTGCTCTCAAAGTTTTGCCCCATCAGGTAACTTTTGTGGAGGTTTTATAATAAATTCACTTTTAATTATTTTATTATTAAGATAATTTAGATTACAAAAAAATATGATTTAAGTTATTTTCTTTTAAAAGTATAATAATAATAATAATAATAATAATAATAATAATAATGATTATTAGTTTAATACATTTCTATGCACAATTAATTTTTAGGAGTCCATTGTGTGTAGGATCGATTGTCAACGCTGGTTGAATCGTTAGAATACTTAGAAGTATGTGTTTGCACCTTGATGTAACTATTTCTATTAGAGGTTGAATGTATCACTTTTATTTAGTCTCGCCTGTGCTACTTCAGTTATATTTTTTATTTTGCACTGGTTATAAGCTTCATTTATTTCTCACTTATTGCTGCGTAATTTTTGCATATATGAATAAATCAAACACTTTATAACATTCTCTTCTTCGACACTTTACTGTTATAAATTGCATATAAATTTTTATCATATCACAAGCCGATGTGAAATAACATATTACTTATATAATTACTTGTTTAAAAGCTTTTGCATGCTTATTCATGATGGTATGTAAGTCAGTGGAATCCTTTTGGACTACCTGGGCCGACATGTCCCCAAAATGACAACCCAATTACAAATCGTCGGGTTTCTTTGGGATGATATTGATTTTTTTCGATTTCACAGTGTCTGCTGAAACCAACTATATAAATATAAATGAAAATTGAATAACAAGAAACTTGATTCAAAATGATTGCATATTTTCTGATGATAAGTAAGCATATTTGATGTTTACAAAACTCTTGTTGCCTAAGATGTTATATATGCATATAATAGTTATAGCTATTTTTTGTTCATGCTGTATGTCACATTTTTCTTGTTTTTTATTCTTTAATAAATAACTGTTATTTACTAAGTTTGCTTGTCAAACACACTCGTTGATATTTTTGCATAATATGTATTATTCAGACACTAGCAGGACCTTCTCTACTGGAGTAAACCTTCAGTTTTAGATTTTATTTTTTTGTTATTTTTCAATATTTTTTATTTATTTTATTTTAATTTTAGGTTTGGGTAGTCGTTTCCTATTGTTATTTCAATTTTGATTTAGTCAATTTTCTGTTTTTATTTTTTTCGATTGTATCAATGGACTAATAATCATGAAATTATATATATATATATATATATATATATATATATATATATATATATATATATATATGTTTATTCTTATTATTATTTGCATATAGTCTTCATTTGAGAATGCAAAATTGGTTCAATTCGTTTTATTATGCCCTGTGTTTTCGGGATGTACCGTCTTCTGGACCCAAAGTGTGATATTGGATGGTGGCAACTGTATGCCTCTGTTGTTGGTGGTGACATCCCATGTTTCTTTCCTTCGTCAATCTTGCGGGTAGTAATTTACGTACTCCGATCAGTTACGAGAGTAGAAACTCTTGCATCTTATATCTTTCATTTTATTTGTGCATCTCGTCATTGTTATGGTTTTTTTTCTTGTCTTGGATTACTTTTTTGGTTGTTCTTTCTGAAGCTTCTCTAACCCCTCATTTTTTATTTCTTTTTGGTACCAAAGCTAGCCTACCTAGTTCCATTCTAAGGTTACTAAAATCCTTTCAAACCACCAAATCATAGACAAATTTTGATCCAATATTAATTCCCTTTGCTGATTTTCAAAATCAACAACCCGAACTAATTTTTTTGCGCCTAAAATTAGGCTCATACACCCTCTTTCACCTTCCAAACTTAAACCCACTAAACTGTAACCAATTCTTGACCTAAACCTAATTCCACTTCTTGATTCTGAAGATTTATAAATCAACAAACCTAAATATTTTTTTCCGCACTCAAAATTAGCCTCATACGCCCTCTTTCACCTCCAAAACCTAAACCCACCAAACCATAGCCAAATCTTGACCTAACTTTAATTCCCTTTATCGATTTTGAACAACCAAGATTTTTTTACACCCTAAATTAGTCCCATACACCCTCTTTCACTTTCCAAACCTAAATCATAGCCATGCCACTGAGGAGGCAAGTGACAGAAGTTGAGAGCTTTCTAATCCCCGGAGGTTACAACATCCCCACCACCTTCAACGTGTGCCTACCTAACGTCATATCATGAGAACTCAAAAGCTTCAACAGTTGAGGTCGAAGCTCAACTAACCCTTGTAAATTAACGCGGGCCGGGGAGGTGACCACAAGATGATTTGGTCCAAGTGGGAAGGGGGGAGGGGTTGGTCGACCCCCTTTTTATGGCTGGGGTTGCCGCCCACTTCTAATAATAACAATGGTATTTTCATCTGTTTATTTTTATTAGGTTTGGGTGTTTTGTTGATTATAAACATATTGTTTACTATATTAGGATTTTTTTTTGTTCATTTGAGTTTTGTGAGGGCCTGCCCTCCCTTTAGGTTCCCGGATAGAGACGACTTTGTATCCATGGAGTTGGATGGAGGCAATTGTATTATTCCTTTGTTAGTGGTAACATCCTGGGTTTCATTCGTTCGTCAATTCTTTGGGTTGTGATTTCTTTATCCCGATCGGGTGCAAGAGAAGGAAACTCTTGTATCCTGTATCTTTTATTTGATTAGTACATTTGGTTTTTGTTTTTTTTATGTGTCAAATTGCTTTCTTGGCAAATTTTGCTAAATCTTTTGCACCACCCCCCCCCCCCACACACACACACATTGAAAGGATCTATTTATTTGTTGCAAGTAAATATTTAAATCTTGATCTATCATTAATTTGATAATGTACTAATATTAAAAACATAATTGTTTGATGCAGATCATGCAGTGCATTTGTTTTCAATGCTATGTATGTAGAAGTCCTCAATCTTGCATTGAAAATTAATTATGTGATGCACTTGTTTAGCATACCGCGTGAAGAAGACCCCATTTATTATAGGATTGTTTTGTGTAGAATCGTAATTCTATGGTGCAAGTGAACCAATTTGAGTTGAGTCGATGTTGTCCAAACCCAAAAGGTCATTTACCAAATGCAAGTTAAAGCTTGGTTGTAAGCTCAATTCAAGCTTTTATGAGTGTTCAAGTTCAATTTGTTTAAATGCATGTTTTTTCAAGCTTGGTTTGAGCTCAGCTCGTTTGTGATAATCTTGTTTAAAAGTATAAATGAGCTTTATTGAATAAGGGTTATTGGGTCTTAATTAGCCAATCTTATTGAACTTTTAAAAAATAAAATTTAACAAGTTTTAATTGTCTTGTAACAAGTCAATGCAAGTTTTTTAAAAGTTCATTATTATTTTTATTTAAAATGTTATCTCAAATAGTTTCTCATTAGGCCACATGGGTTACAAGCTTAGCAATTCGCCTTAATTATTTAAAACTCATAAACATTACTATAAAATAACTAAACAATGTGAGACTAATTGCCCAAATAAATGATGAATTTAGGTTTCTCATCTAGCTTTATTGTGAGCCTTAATTGAGCTTCTTAATAAGTTTGTTCACAAGTTTTATATCGTGTTATAATCAAGCTTTATATTGAACATTGATCTTATTTCTTTATGAGCTTTAAATGCTATAGTTTATGATCATACATTAATTAAGTGGCAGACTATCATGCTTGTTAATTTAACAATCGATTATTTATAAAAATATTCTAGCTTGTTTGATTAGTTATTTAAACTTAGGATTTTAATCGAGCCGAGTCTAGACTAGCATGTTTTAAATTGGATCTGACTTGGCTATCTTATAAGTTCATGTTTAGCTTGAGCTCAAGTGGAGCTTTTACATATATGTTCATACTTGACTTGATTAAAATTTCTAAAATTTATAAGTTGATTCTACTTTATTTTTTTATATCAATTAATTGTGTAATTTACAGAGTTAATAAACTAACTAAAATTGGATTAAGTACTTGGCTTTCCAAATAAGTTATTACCACATGATTTTACAAATCTAAATAATAAGTGATTGACTAAATGTCGAATTAGTTTCTAACCACTAATAAGTTTAAATAAGATAATATAAGCTACAACTATTTTTTTTGCAATCAAATAATTTGAATAAGTATTAACAAATTATTTCAATGACTTAAAGAAATAAGGAATTGTATTAACTCAAAATGCATATTGATATTAAATTACATGTTAATGTTAAATATTTAATTAAATAATTTTTTTAATTAATTTTTATTTAAATAATATATCATATGTGATATAAGCTATAATTGAAATTACTATAGAGCATTTAATTAGTTACTTTTTTATCACTAAAAGGGTTTGTTCATGAACATAAATAAATGATTACGATTGTGATTTGGTTTGATTTAATCTTCAAGCTTTTAAAAAATACTCTTAACTTGTTTTTTACTAATATATGAACAAACTTTATCGAATATTAATAAAGTATGGTTCGTGTTGTTCAACAATTGCATCGGTTCATTTACAACCCTATTCAAACGCTTATAAATAAACCTTAATTGAGCCGAGCCAAAATTAGTTTATTGAAGTATATGTTCATTTGCAACCCTAGATTTTTACAAACATTATCAACCCTCTAGTTTATATGCCGGCTAAAATTGATAGAAGTCATTGGAATTTTTTTTTTTTAATGAACCCTTTTCAATGAGCTGTTTGATGATGAAGCAATCATTGCATTTTTATTATCCTTGTATGCATCTATTTATAATAGCCCTTTTTTATAGTTTGTACAATATACATGTTAATTACACACAGGTTGCTGAAAGCATGTTAATGTTTAATATCACATTAGTTTCTTTCTGTAGTATGTTGGCATGTTGCTCTTTGTTGTGTGCTCATAATTCATGAAATGGAATAATTTTTATTTAAACGATGAAGGCCGTCCATATTTTAAAGTTGAGAGATTTAGGTAGAATTCCAATATCACATGTCTAACTGTTCAGCTCATCTTATTAATAATGATAATAATATTTTTTTGGCTTGCTGTGTTTCCAAATAAATCAGAAGATGTCTGCATGTGTCACATTTGGTTGAAATATTTAGATTTGCTGCCCTAAATTAGATATCTGCATGTGTCACGTCAGGTGGCAATTGTTACATTTGCTGCCCTAGATTGGATGTAATTTAGTGCTTTTCTATAAACTATAATTACTTGCCTATCTTGTAATACTTGACCATTGAAAAAAAAAAAAACTTCCAAAATATAGCTGAACAAAAAGAGGGGCATATTGATAAAGGATAAACCCAGAAGCTTCGTTTATTTAGTTTTTGGCTCTCCGCTCCAATTTCTTTGACAAACTTCACTTGTAATCTATTGAAAGTTGTTTTCATTGAAGCTCCCCATGACACTTTCATTTCTTAGAAGTACATTCCTTGATGATTTCATGTTTGAGATGTTAAAAGGTAGTTTTATTTGGAGGTTGCTTCGATATAAGATTCCCTTTTATTTAATATTTGCCTTCCTGACATTTCATTTGAAAGGTTATGTACAGCATAGTTAAGAATAATTTTCTTTGGGTTATTTCAAACGCTTTAGTAAGATTCTGTTTGCAGTATGATCTCTGTGGATTAAAATCTGATAGAATTTTTCTGCATGGTCAATACAATTACAAGTTAAGAATTTTAAAGTGGCTAACCATTTAATTTCTTTGACATTTCTCTTCCGGATAGATCATTCAATCACTTTGGCAAATTTTCTTCCGCCTTGCATGCTATTGATTTTCTCACTACCAGTGTTGTCTGAACTAGTTGGAAAGAGTACTTAAGGCACACTTACATGATGATCAGGAACCAAGCAGTGTGGAAAAAATCATGGAGATTGATGAGCATATAGGATGTGCCATGAGCGGATTGATAGCTGATGCCCGCACACTGGTTGAACACGCACGTGTTGAAACACAGGTGCAATTTTAGAGTTGTGCCATAAAGCAGAATTTCTATGGAATATGTCTTTGTGGCTGATTTTATTTATTTATTTATTTTTTTGTGTCTTGTTTTTTGGTAGAATCACAGGTTTTCATATGGCGAGCCAATGACTGTTGAATCTACCACTCAAGCTCTTTGTGATCTTGCTCTACGATTTGGTGAGGGTGATGAGGAATCTATGGTTAGTTTTCTGACAATTAATTTTTTTATTGTCGTTATTACTTTGCTTTTTTAAGGCCTAGAGTTTCTCCTTTTCAAGTAAAATGGAAGTTCGCCAATATTTTGCTTTCAGCCAGCTTTTATATATGAAATCCAGGTCGCATATGGCATCATACTAATGGAAAGTGTTGTGTTGAATATTCACATATATTCATTGCACCCTGATTCATTAATCTTCAACGTTTTGTTTTTGTTACGTCTGAAATGAAAATTTAGACCCTTTTTTGTTAAGAAATATTTTAATCCACTTGCTTATGTGGATAAAATGCATGTAATAGAATGCCATTCAAAATAATTTTCTTTGTCAAATATATCAAAATGAAAAGGTCATTACTGCATTGCAAATATTCTAGCCATTTTTGTGAATATATTTCAGTTGTTTACTCTATTAGTTGATGTTGTTTCTCTGTTTTCTTGCCCTCAACACTACACTTTTCTAGCATCCTCGATGTTTTTTCACTTATTTTCTTTTGCAAAGCAAGCTTAGTTCTCATCTTAAGATGTACAATGGACCACGGTCTCTCTTGGCAATGGTTCATGCCATTGTGTTTTAGTGGGAGCTTCTCTCCATTGGCCAAAGCAATTGGTAATGTTTCTAAGAATCTGTAGCAAGCAGAATCAACACATCTGAAACATTAAAAAGTGATTTGGGTGAGAAATACAAGTGTGATTGATATTACGCTAGAAGTAATTTATATTATTTAGAATTTATTGCATATATGTTGTTTAAATTTAGTACTTCAGATTTTGGTTTTGGTTGGAACAAACTGTCTGAGCTTTTCTTTTGGTGGTATCTAGCTAATAACTTTTTTACTACATTTTAGAAAATTTTTCTGTCCAGAACAACTTCTTTTTTAACCAAGCTCATTATACCGTGTTTTAGCGGAACAATAGTATTTCGTGGTGTCTCAGTCTGATAATTTTTTATTCTATTGTCTATATTTTAAAGAAGTTATGTAATAACTTCAAACATTGACTTTTTCTATTATAGTTTTACATCTGTAGCCCTCCTGAAATCTTTAGTTCACTTTTAGATTGAGTTTTTTTTTTTTGATAATTTTGGACTTAAGGCTGAATTGGATTTGATTTCAACTTGATCTTTACTTTTTGGTAATATTATTTCAATAGATGGCTTTTTGTCTTCTAATTCAGTAATTGAGTTATAATGGAATGGAAAAAAATATTTCTTTTAGCCACCGCTCTAACGATTCTCCCCCTTCTACGGTTTCATCTTACTTTCTCCCATTCCTTGTTTCTTAGGTTTCACTATTCTTTCTTCTTATCTATCCCTCGCTTTACGTAAGCTTTCTTTTGTTTAACTTTCTTAGCCTTTCTTGTCAGTACATTTTTGGTGCTTGATTTGAGTGATGCTAATTGTGTTTCATGTTGCTTCGATGCATGTCCAAAATCATGGCAGCGGCACATCATGACACAAACTTTGCATTCCTCGTTCGTGTGCTTAACTACATTTGCATGTAGCCGTTCTCTCACAAACCATGCTACACATGCATGCCTGTCTTTATGCGCTACTTACCTTAATTAGTAGTCCAGTTGTTCATTTGTAGATTGTCTAATCTTTCCCATTGATTCGTTCCTCTTAAGTGATATTGATTGTTAACATTTTTATTTTGGCTTTTAAGGATTATTTTAGCATGTTTTCACCTTATTCACTTCATTGATGTGTTATCTTAAAGTTGGGGATGAAATTGTTGCTATTAAATTTACCAATCAATATGCTTGGAAAATAGAGGAAGAAATCCCCTCCTTGATTAATGATTGTTTTGATGCCACGTTTTTCATGGATAGTTAGATTGTGATATTAGGTTTATAGTGTGAAGGCGCAAGTTAATCTCAAAGTCAAGCCGAAATCAAGTTGAGTGAAGAATGATCCATTTTGAGTAATTTTTGTTATCTACGATTTTAGTAATTTTTTTAAATCGGAATTTAGATTTATTTATTATTTAAGATAATTATTTTTCTGGATAATCTGAGGCTCAAACTTGAGTAAGTTTAAATTTCATTTTGTTTTTGCTTTTGTTAATCCGATTTCCATAAATAGGTCATCATATCTTGTAATTTAGTATCAAAGCTATAAGATGGAATGAAGAAGAGTTATTCTCAGCCTTCCCTTTACGATTCTTTCCTTCTATGGTCTCACCTTGCTTTCTTACTTTCTGCACCTCACCTCCCTTTCTATTGGCATTTTTTCTTCTAATTTTTTCACCCCTCTTCTCTCTACCTCTGTGGCTCTCTTCATACTCTACTTTTGTCTTTTTTATCTTGCACCACTCTATAGTAGTCATGAACTCATGATGCTGCTAGTTGAAGTTGAGTGTTGTATCCTAGATCACTACAGTGAACTACTGGCCCTGCCAAAAGTGTATATTAAGAGCCAAAGCAAGTGCCACATCTTCAATAATTTACCAAATCCTTGCCCTGCCATGAAAAGCACAATAAGAATAATAAGACCAGCATATCCAGGACTAGAGCAGCAACGCATATCCCAAAAACAGGCTGATGGAAAAATTAAATAGTCAGAAATTTGATGTTCCTGGCTTAAGCATGGAAAAATTAAAAGTAGTAACATGCATCGTTTTGCTTTTGTTATGAAAGAAAATCAAAAAAGAAAATAAGAAAATTGAAATAATTACAAATTTTACATTTGTGGCTATTTGTGCCTTTCTCCAATCATTTTATTTTTAATGAAAATATGTAGTAAAAAGACTAGCATACTTGTGACTACTTGGAATACTTTCCAAACTTCCTTTTTGGCATTTCTGTTACCTCAGAGCTATACTAAAGAAACACAGTTTTGGCTGCCTGGAACTACTCCCCTAATCTACTTTTAATTATTTCTAAACATTTTTATTGATTTATTTAACAAGCCAGAAGACCTAATGAAATTTCAGTGTGAAAACTATGCATGCAGTGTGGTTAGATTTGCATATGATTAATAATGCCTTTCAGTAACACCCTTGCTAATTTTCGCGCATTTTTTCTTTATTAATAACTAGCAATGCATTGTTTAGTCATTTGTGAAGTGTTTCCCAAGGCGTATGCTTTATCTGATTATCAATACTAAATTTGCTTCTGCAATTGCGCTCATTTAAACTGGATTGCGAAAGTATTTATGTCTTTATTCTTTAACCTGGGACTGTATAATGGATCACTGAAACTATTGATTTGAATTATATAGTATGCAGACTCAATAGATGCACATGCATTGTCGATTTTTTCTTTTAGTCTTGCAGCTTTTAGATTGCATTTTATTGTTGCCAATTCTCTCAGAAATTAATAAGCATGTTGCATAGATTTAAAATTATTTTACTTTTATTTTTTCAGTCGAGGCCTTTTGGAGTGTCTCTTCTTATTGCTGGTCATGATGAGAATGGGCCTAGTTTGTAAGTACTTATATATTTTATGTTCTTTTGTATTGGCATAAGTGCTTATCTTTTTATCTTCTGCAGTATAGTGATGTGATTTGAGTGTTATGTATGTGAATATGACTGTTTAGCTGTTAGATACGTGAATACATAAGAACTGTGTGCTGTGTATGTAAATGCCGCGAATGTAAAATAGTTGCTATGTACACAGGTGAAAATTTATTTGCTTCGTGGATTTTGGGACGGAATGGGAAGATGAGTGAATTTGTTGATGGATGATTCAATGAAAAATTAATATGCTTCTTGTGGCTCTTAAAAAATATGAAGTTTAATCTTCAAAGGATGAATTTGCATATTAAAATTGAGGTATTAATATTGGAAAAGAAAAAAAGGAAATTTAAAATTAAAAAATAGTGGGGGGTGGTCAATGAATTATTGGTAGGGAGATCATAGTGTAGAGAGTAAGGAAGCTATACTAAAATCACCATACCATATTCCACTCTTCATTTGATGGGGCCACTAACCATTCAAGGAGAAACTAAAGGAAATTTTCTATTTGTAAGGAATGATAATCCATAATTCAAATGTTTGTTTAGGATGTTTAGGATAAAGTGTTTTAAAATTTGTGCATTTATTTGGCCTGTGAATGGATATGAATTGTATCGTATTTTATAGATGTTAGATTGTAAAGTCAAGAGAAATCAATTGAATAACTGTCCTCCTAATTTTCTCTTAAGTTTTGATCCTGGCCCCCCTAATTCTCCTCTCTACTATCATGCTGTTCAAGACAAAATCCAAAGCAAAGGGCATGCTTTCCAAGCTGTTGTCGGGTTGTCCCCTCCCTCCTCTTGGATAGATCAAATGATTAACCTAATTTTTTGAATTCCTCCATAAACACCTTTTTCATTAACATATTTGTATCTTATAGTTTCACAAGTTTCACACATCAATTCTAGATCTTTTGGTATTGTTTCATTAGTTTCAACCAGGAAGACATTTATTATGGTTTGTATGAGATTATGAGGAAACCTAGAAGGTTCTATGCGGAAAAAAAACCCTTAAATTGTGAGAAGTGAACTTGAGATAAGTTTGAAAAATTGAATCTCTCTCTATTTTCAGTTATCATATCTTCGTGGGGATAGTCGATCAGATTTCTATCATGGTGATTACTTTTGAAAAGCTTATTGTCAAGTTGGAACCACTAACAAAACACAACAAAAAGTGTGTTTGTGAGGGAAATATAAAGAAGCACTTGGTGATGTAACTGGTGGCATGTCTTTAAAGGAGTCCGCCATTCATGCAAGAGTCCAAGAAAAAGTGAATATGACCCAAGAGGATTACATAGAGAGTACTAGGGTGGACCACAAGTTGAGTGCTGAACTAGGTTGATGCTTGATGTTGTGGTGGGTTTGATGATTTCAAGGAAGACAAACAGCATTTATGAAGATGCTTCAAAGGCGAGGAAATAAATATATTTATATATTTTTTTATCAATCATTTTTTGACTGGTATAATTCATTATTTGAGAAAGCATGTCCGTTTCAATTTCATTCAAGTTAATCTATCTGAGATCAATAAAAAACATCTCAACCCTATTAAAGGGGTTATTTATCATGCATTTTGGTTATGCCAAAAGAAACTATGCAAATGGATTCTGTCAAATGAAACGGTCATCAGGTGGGATAATCATATCTGGTCAAGCTTTTTATCTTGGATGTAAAATAAATTTATTTTTGATGTAATTAAGATCAACGTCATTAGTTAAGCATTGAATTTAGTTTTAAGCTATCATTACTCCATGGTTAATTGCATTTATAAGAAGAAATGAAGACATCGGGAGCCGTGATATATGGTGTTATAAGAAAATTTGCATGTTCAACTTTGAAAGGATACATTTGTTAATAGAAATGTGAGAAGTGATTGAAATCTATAAAAATTGTAATTAAGATCAACGTCATTAGTTAAGCATTGAACTTAGTTTTAAGCTATCATTACTACATGGTTAATTGCATTTATAAGAAGAAATGAAGACATCAGGAGCCGTGATCTATGGTGTTATAAGAAAATTTGCATGTTCAACTTTGAAAGGATACATTTGTTAATTGAAAAGTGAGAAGTGATTGAAATCTATAAAAATTGTAATTTGAGGTTCTAATGAGTATGGATTGATTAAGGAAATGACAAAGAGAGATATTTTAAGTTGAGGGAATGAAGAAAATTTACTCCACAAATGTCAACTCTGTTCAAGGGCTGGTGACCTTTCATGGAGAAGTTCAAGGAGATTTTCTTTGCGAGGGATGACTAGCCATAATTCAGATGTTAAGATATTTAGGATAAAGTTTTTTTTTTAAATTGTGCATTTAGCTTGATTACGATGAAGATGAATTAGATTTTATGTTGCTTCGAGTCTAAGGTCCTTAGAATCTACAATTCAATTTGAGGCAATTGACTTCTTACCTCTCCTTTTGAGTCTTAGGTTTCAATCAAGGGTCTCACTGTTTGCTTTTCATAACCATGCCATCTAAGGCTCATCCCAAAGCGTAGGGCATAAGGTTCCAAGTGTAAAGCATCTACTAATCATATCTCTCCTTGTGTATAAGAGACTATTTGTTTTACTGAGAAAAGAATGCAATATAAAAATAATTTGGTGTAATTGAATGTAATGTATTTATAATATTTTGGAGTTGTTTGGTTTAGTGTAATAGAATTGCACGAGTTTATGTTTTTTTTTATTTAGTTTGAAGAAAAAAATGAAATTAAAATAAAACACAAGGCATTGTGTGACTTTCGGCGACCATAGGTGGCGGCCGTTGAAATTTAGAATAATGATGACTAAAGTGGAATATTTTTATTGATGTGAAAGTGGACTGAGACCGGAACTAGGAGGAATTCAATGGAAACACGAAAATAAACTTCTGTTAATTTAAAAATAGGGTTACAATACGACACAAACGGGAAATGGAAATACAATAACAAACCAATCCTTGATTAGAACCGGAAAAGAAGATTCGAGGACCGGAAAAGAATATTCGAGGGTGGTGATGGTGTCGGCAAGGGGGAAAGGGAAAAAGGGTTGAGGGTTGTAGGTTAGTTTGGAAGGCTTGGAAAGTGTAGGGGATGACAAAAAGGTTGGACAACAGGTAACAAGAGTTTGGACGGCAGGTTCAACGACTAGACTGTAGGTTGCGGGGCTGGGCAATAGGCTTGGAGGGTTTGGACAGCAGGTTGAACGGCTGGAAATATGGCTTGAAGCGGTTGGGGAAGGCTTGGAGTGGCTTACGGTTGGAAATACGGCTTGAAGCCGTTGGGGAAGGTTTGGAATGGCCGACGGCTAAGGGGAGTGAAGGAGACATGTCATCACCTCGGAGTAGGATACAATCGGAGCACAACCACCTCTTCGGATACAACCCTACAAAGGGGAAGAAGACTTCACACAAGAAATCTAAAAATTAAACATAAAAAAATTAACTCTAAACTATGAAAACAAGCATATAAATAAACTTATCTTAGTGGGAAACAAGAAAGGAATGGCGACGAGAAAGGAAGGAGGAGAAAAGGGCAGGTGACAATGCTACTTTCTTGAAATGTCGTTCGATCCGAGAGGAAGGCCCGAAAGGGAAACCCCACGGGCCACTTGATGTCGCTCAACACTTTGGATGTCTGACTCCCCTATACCATCCCCTATGCTAGCTGATTCAACCGACTGGCTTTGTTTCTCGTTTTCGTGTGGAAAACTATCACGCCCGTGTCAGTCTCCCGTGGTTGGGAGAGTTTCGACCTCATTCGTTGAAGTTTTTGGTTCCTTCTCTCTAATCCTGGCGGCATCAGGGTTCCACTGTCGGCTAGAGCATCAAAGAATTCAGCACCAATTACGCGCCCTTGTCTCTATCAATCCTTGCTCTTGAAACTGTGGCCCATGCCTGTACTGTTGGATCCTCCCAAAGTTAACCCACGGTCAAGCCAGTCAGATGTGCCGCGAGAGTAGCCTGAATCTTCTTGTTGGTGGTAGAGTTGGTGCTATGGTGTTGTCTGCGAGGTCCTGACATCCTCTTTGGCGCAACAGCCTGCTGTCTGGCGCCAGAGTCTCAATCCTCTCATCCGGTGTTGTCTCTAGAATTGACTCCACTGACGTCGCTCTGTTAGTAAGAGTTCCAGTGATCTCGAGCTCTGTTGAAGGGAGTAAAATGTGTTTCCTCTCCTTGGTGAATTATGTGTTTCCTCTCCTTGGTGAATTATGTGTTTCTGAGTCCATTGTGTTGAGTCCTCCGGTCAAATTGCCATGGTTGTCCCAATAGGTGGTAGACATCCATAGGGACCACATTACACTACACCTGGTGCTGCAGTTGGCCTCTGATCAAGAACTTTACTAAGCATCTCTGATTAATGTTGATCCAATTTTCCTTCTTCAACCATGTCAGTGAATATGATTGGGAGTGCCTCTGACTCGTTAGTCTCAATTTCTCTGCCATCTGAATCGATTCAACATTCTTGCTGCTCCCATCGACAATGATAACACTACATATTTTTTTGTTCATTATGCAGCAGGTGTAGAAAATGTTGTGGCTTAGCTACTGCAGATCCTTCGTGTCCTCGATCTGCAGAATCCATCGAATCACATATATGTTTCCCTCATCTGGTGGAGGCTGATACACCTTACCCCGTTCCTCAACTTTCTTCTACTCATTAATATCTTCCACAATGCACTGATTTGTGAGGGTGACTATCTTGCTAGTGGGACAGCCGGAGGCTATGTGGTCGTAGTCATGACATCGGTAACTTTTCCTGGCCTGTACGGTGTTGGAGGAGCCACTTTTCTCTTGTTTTTTTCCGCTTTGATCGGAGTGCCACTCCATTTTCTGGACTTGTTTGTGTGCTTTTGTCGGTCGCTATGACTGTAGGAGACAGTCTGCCTGCCTGTTGCTGCCTAAAGGATGGTTGTTGTCTGCTTTGCTTCTGCTGTCTCTCCACTTTTAGGGCTAGTGTCTGAACATCTCCAAGTGATGAATAAGGTTGCAATTGTACCACATTAGTGATAGCTAACGAGCTATAGTGTGTTCCTCTGGTTCGACTAAATCACACCTCATTTGCAACCGATCAAATTGCCATGTGAACTCCTCTACTGATATATCCCTCCGATGCATTTGGAGTCTCAGAAACATATCCTGACGGTAATACGGTGGGAGGTATTTTCTTTGTATTGCTTTTTTGATCTTCTCCCACCTTGTACTCTTATCGCTGCCTTTTGAGCTCATTTGTCTATAAGTTCTCCCACCACAGAGAAACACTTTTCTTCAGCTTAATGACCACTAATTTGACTTGGCTATTCTCTGGCACATCTTTATGCTTGAAGATCTGCTCAACAACTTGCAACCAATCAATGAAGTCCATAGGATCCATACCTTTTTTGAAATATGGCGGATTTACCTTGATGTCGATGTCTCTGTGTCCTCCAAATGATATATCCTCTCTGTGAATCTCCTTTTGAGGGGATTCAGATATCCCTCTCTAAGCCTCCTCTGGTACTGGATTCCGAACGCCGTGGCCTATCTTCTTCGTCGCTGAAATTATCCCTATAGAAGGGATTGAGATCCTCATTTCTTTCACTTCTTCGACTCTCCAGATCTAGGTTGAAGTTAACTTCTTCCCATGTAAATTCTTCAATCTCTGCAAGGCTTTGTTGAAGGCGATGGTGCTCCCGCCTTATCTCTTTTTGGGTAGGTTAGGGCATGTTTCTCCTTGGTGGCATGACTTGCAATTAAGGAATACAACAACAACAAAGCCTTAATCCCACTACGTTGGGTCGGCTACATGAATCCTTTTTCTCCATTGCGTCCTACTTAGTGTCATATTTTCATTTAGTTCTAGTAAATTAAGATCATTTTTTATACAATAAGCCCAAGTCTTCCTAGGTCTACCTCTACCTTTCTTAACACAAGTCGAATTTAAAATATCTACTCCCCTAATCGGATCATCAGATGTTCGACGTTTAATATGACCAAACCATCTAAGATGACTAGCAATTAAGGAATAGGAAAGAAAAAAATTTTGGTTTCTGGCGGATGCTAGGAAATCCTAGAATGGGACTAGGGTTGGGTTTAGCTCTGATACCAAATGATACCGGAACTAGGTGAAATTTAGCAGAAGCACAAAAATATTTTTTTATTAATTTAGAAATAGGTTTACAAAAGTTGCCTTAATCTTCTGGAAGCTTGAATTCTAACCCCGCCAATCCGATAGTTTTAAAAAAAGAAAAAAGATGCCTTAATCACTTGTTTCAAGGCACCGAATTTGCTACATATTAATATAAAAATAATGAATATGCATCACTTATAATTCTACCCTTTTTAATTCCTTCTGGTCATATAATAAGTTGTGGCAATATGTTTGCAATCAATGCGAGACTTTACTCAAAATGTTTAGTTTATTTAGAATTGGCTCAGTTTTTTAGAAAATTACCAGTTAGGTCTAAGCTTTGTGCTATCCTGTGCAATTAATTAATGATCAAAAGAATCCCTAGGCTGTTAAGTGTATCTATTTTAGTCTCAAAGAGTTAATCTTTCAACTGGTCCTATGCATTTGGGCCCTTCTATAATCTCTGTTTGCAATTGATGGAAATATGTTGCGTGAAGCAATCTAAGCTGGCATTATTGACTTTTTGATTGTTACTCCTTGTGTTGTTGAACATGAAGCTTCCATCCAAGCACTTGTCATAAAATGTGATGCATATTTTGCTTAGAACGTATAAAATTTAACCAAACGTATTTCTCATATTTTATGAGATTGAGCTAAAGCTACAACCTTTGAGACAACATGATTTCTGTATGAGAAATAGCATCAGCAAAGATAAAAAATTACCTAAACGTGCAAACAATTAGTTTTAATTAGGTTATGACATTGCATATGATCTTTATTATATTCTTTTGAATAGACTGTTTTTTTTTGCAGTGAATTTACTGATTCTCCTTCCTAGCATCATGTGCAAGCTGAAAATATTTTATAACATTGTTCTGTTGTGGCCCCTTGTTCTTGATTTGTTAGTAGCCTTTATTTATAACATTTGCGGTGCTGCATTTTGTACTGGGGAATTATACTTTATATTTGTTCTCTGAGCTCATGGATTTGCACCACTTTTCCTTCATTTAGAATATTTGACAAAAATACCCCCAACTACAAAAAATTGATAGGACATCTTATTTTACACCAATTATCATCAGTTAATTTTTATACAGAACCTAATATTTATGTGTGCTTCTGTACGCTGACTGTTTGTTTGACATTGTACTTCTGGATCTGTAGATACTACACCGATCCTTCTGGTACATTTTGGCAATGCAGTGCGAAAGCTATAGGGTCGGGTTCTGAAGGAGCTGACAGCTCCTTGCAGGAGCAGTATAACAAGGCCAGTTTATTATATTGGAAGATTTACATACATACCTCTTAATTCTTATGTATTTTTATGTCTAAAACCTATACTTTTAACTTTTACATACATGTCACATTACCTATGTATGAAATATAGGTGCATTTCACTTTTTAAAAGCTAAAATGATGGTATTTTTGATGTGATATGAATTATCTCGTTAAAAATTGAATCACCTTGTGCTAAAATTAATATTTTTGTGCAGGAAATGACTCTCGAGGAAGCCGAAACTGTTGCTCTGTCCATCCTGAAGCAAGTCATGGAAGAGAAGGTAGAGATTGGCTCTAAAAGATTAATTAGACATCTTGTGTTGCTTTTAACCATTCTGAAACGCTATCAATGCTTCAATGTTTAGGTGACTCCAAACAACGTCGACATTGCGAAAGTCGCTCCGTCGTATCACCTCTATGCTCCTCCTGAGGTAGAAGCTGTTATCAATCGCTTATAGAGGATCAATAATTACTTTCAAATTATGCTTTCTTCCCCTTATTTGCCACTCTGAGCATTTTCCCCCTTATTATATCTCTACTTTATTATTTTTTCTTAATACATGACATGAAAATATTTAGCAACTACATTGTTTAATTGAGATTTACTTGCAACACAGTTCATATTCACCTTTGTTTTTTTAGTTTTTATCAACAATTGATTTGGGCATCTAGGGGGTTTAGGACAATCAAGAAGCCCGGGTTTATATACTGATGCAAACAGTTGCAGGCTTCCTTTATTTATAGTGATTATGTTCCATTGTAGAGTCATAAGGTATGGTGTGACATAAGATGTTAAAAATATATAAATGAATTAACCTTTATTTATAGTGAAAATTGTGAATAAGAATAATTAACTAGGTTATGTTTTTTATTCTGAATTAACCTTTATATTATAAATATATTTATAATATGATTTTAAGTTAAACTAAATGCGATGCTCCATTGTGAATTGCCTACAATCAGCCAAAAAATACTGGTGTAAAATAATTAAAATACTTACTATAGGTGAAGCTTTAGGCCGGACATCCATAAGCTCATAGACTGGAGCCACTAATGAAGATCGCTGAGATATCGTGCGCGCAAGTGGCATTTGTGATGCAGCCTGAGTGACAGGGTGCTGGGACAACGCGTGAGCAAGATAGGTGGGGATGACTCGAATAGAGCCAAGGCTGTGAAATTTGCTTGAAGATCGTAAATTGTTAAAAAATTAGATTGAGTTTTAGCTCGGATCGAAAGCGGAGCAAACCCCATTCGAGGTGAGCTTCGGGCCAAACTAAAAAATAAAATTTACTTCAATCCGTTTTCGATCCGACCTCATCCTCGGCTCGGATCAGGGTAGAAATAAATTATTATTTCTTTACATATTAAACACCTAAATTTTAAGTTTGAAATGCTTTATGCATTGCCCGTTTGTTTGGTGAGAGATTTTTTGCTTGAGTTGAGTGGCACCAGTTTGAACCAACCTCTTGTCAAAAAAAAAAAAGAATAAGATAAAGAAAGAAAAACATTGTTTTTATTTTGGCGCAGGGGTGGCCAGGTGGGTCAAACTGGCTGGAGCAGGACTGATCTGGCTCATGAGCCAAAAATGGCATTCATTCGTTTACAATTTTAGTTGTCTCGACAATCGGATTGATAGACACCGGATCAGAGTAAAATTTAGTAGGATCGATCCGTGTTCTGATATCGATCTGATGAAAAAAATTTTAATCTAATTTTGAGCTAGCCCTTAATCAACTCAAAATCGGATCTTTCACACCCTAGGACTAGTTGAGATGCCACACAGGCGAGCAACATCTCGGGGCAAAGGGAGCAAGCTGCTGGAATGATGCATGAGAGGCATTTGGATGACTAGAACAAAAAATTTTAAACCTTTAAACTTTAATTTTTAATTCTTATTATTTTTATAATTTAATAATAATATGCATAATAAATTTAAATCTTTTTAAGTGAAAGTTTTAAATTTAAATATTTTCTTTTCTTTAATTTTTTAATTTTATCAATTTTCTTTTTAAGTTCTAATTTCACTAGTTTATATATATATATATATATTCTAGTGAAAGATGAGCCCAATGGGTAATGTGCCCGATTCTAATATGCAATTTGAGGATGTATCTATTTTTATGCTCTATAAATTTATTAAACTCAAATTAAAAAGAAACAGTATGTCAATGATTTATATTTAAGTTATTAAGATTTAGTAAATTCTTTAAATTTGGATTTAGTAAATCCTGGCGGGGCTAAAACTCAAACACTGTTTGGTAACTAATTTAGTAAATCTAATTAAATCATATGAAACTGTTATAAACTTTGCATAGTTTAAAAATTTGTTAAGTTTGTCATAATAAGAAATTAGAATTAACTTTGATTATTTTATTATTGGGTTTTTTAAGTATCAATCGCCCTAAACTTCAATTATAACGTATTGACCACCCCAACTTAAAACTTTGCATTTCAACCACATAAAAAGCACCCTAAACTTTAAATATAATGGATTGACTACTCATGTTTCAAAAGAAATAAAATTGTGAGTTGTTGAAATGTAAATTTTAAGTTGGGTAGTTAAAACATTATAATTAATGTTTTGGATGGTTGATATGTAAAACACCTGTTATTGTTATGATAAAATTAAATTATTATATTAAATTTAGAATTTTATTATACTAATTAATAATCAATAATTCGCTAAAATAATTAAATTTTAAAAAGTTTTATTAAATTAATTTCTTTTTAAGCTATTAATTAACATTAATGGATTATTAATTTATTAGTTATTAATTATATTAATTAAAAATGTAATTTATATTGATTTACTATTAAATAATTTAAATTTAAAATATATTTTAAATTAAACAATGATTAAATAATTAAATATAAATTTTTTAATCATAATTAATTTGATAATATATTATTTAAATTAAATATTAATCAATCAAAATCATAAAATTAACTTAAATTAAATTAAATTAAATTAACAATACGATCTCCCGATTCTCTCCCATCCCCCTCCTGTAGGGCTGTCAAAAAAGCTCGTTGTTCGCGAACAGTTCGTGTTCGGTTCGTCAATGAGTTTGTGTTCGATTTGTTCAATAAGTAGACGAGACAAACATGAACAAATTTTTTTCGTTCGGTTAGTTAAATAAACCAAACACGAACAGTGATGCGCTCGTTCGTGTTCGAATCGTTATTGTTCGAAATATAAAATAATTTAAAATAATTATATATAAAAAATTTATGATATTCAAAAAATTAAATTTTATAAATTATAATATATAATAAAATAATAATAATAGTATATTAATATACTATATTAGTAATATATATATATATATATATTATATTTATATAATATAAGTTATATAATTAATTTATATATATTAATATTAGGGGTGTCAAACTAGCTTGTTATTCGCGAACAGTTCGTGTTCGACTCGTGTTCGGCTCATTCGTTAAGAAACGAACACGAACAGTGACTTCACGAATAATTTCAAATAAGAACTTATTTTAAATAAACTAAATTTGAAACGAACCAAACACAAACAAAAGCTCTATTCTCTATTCGTTGGTGTCCCTACCCTCCTGCGCTCGCCTGCGTCACCAGTCCCTTAACCCTAGCGATTCAGTCGCAGTTGGAGCTAACTGAGAAGACAACAGCGGGATCGCGGTGTACGGAGACCCGAAACTCCCATGTTTCTTCTCCTTCGGCACTGCTCCTACCCGAAACAATGGAGGCAGATGGAGGAAGCTAAATTCATGTCTTCCTTTTCGCGCGAATCGCCCGTCCCGGATTTACTAAATCCGCCGATTCACAGCCCTATTGCGACCGCCTCCACCCGCATCTTCAAGGTCTATCGCGGGTACGCGCCGCCAAACTTCTGACGCCTGACGCTCGCACAGAGTGGCTGAGCTTGGTTTTAGGCGGAGGAGGTGAACGGCACCGTGAGTGTATGTGTTATGACATTGAACGGTGACCGGGAAACCGCAGGCTAGTTTGGCAAGCGCTTGGCGTGACGAGGTCGACGCCGAACGGGGAACGGGAGGCCAGAGGCCGAATGGTTGAGCGGAGTGCCGCCTGGTCGGCGTCAAAGGTTTGAAGGCTCAGATTGATGATTTTTCACCTTTGAACAGCCGGTGTGCCTTCCTTCCTCATCTCCTCTTTTCCATTTATCTTTTCTATCTAACTTTCTTACTTGGTGTAGAAAACAATGAAAACTTCTGCAGGAATGGTTTGATCGGAAAAGATTTACCTTTCCATTTCTAGTATTCCGGAACCTAAAAACCCTAAACCCTATTGTTTATGTTAAATTATGCATAATTTATATAAAGCGTTAACGTTACTAGATTAAATATAGATTTATGAGAATATACTTGTGAAATGATTATGTACCATTTTCAACGCAAGAATTTGAGGGAGAAACTGTATTGTGATTGAGATGAACATTTTGTGTGATAATCATTCCATTAGTTTGTAATTGAAATGGCTTGAAATCTAGTTTCAATTGTCTTGTTTTTTATGATTATTTTATACCAGTTCCCATAAAAAAATTGATTAAGTATATTAATTTTTTTGTTTTACTCCTTGAATAATCTTCTGAAACTTTTGTTGGAACATGTTTTTTCAAATTCTCTGCAGAAGTGCCAGTTACTTCTCGGTGATGGCGATCAGATGTTTTTTAAGTGTTACAGGCACGAGTAATGGAATCGCAAAAGGCCTTCCAAGTCAGTTTCCTTTCACAACTGAAGTTGTTGATGCATTATTAGGATGCCATTTCAACTCCTCACAAAGGAGATTGATGAGCAAAAGCAGGAGGGTTCAGGACAGAAGTAAGAATAAAAGGATGCATGACCTAGAAATTGCTACAGAAAGGTGGAAGGTAGCATCAAAGATTTTGTTTATTGTGGATGTAATAAAGAAAGAACCGGAGCAAATCATTCCTTTGAAGAACTTAGAGCAATTCAGACAACAGATAAATCTTAGCAAACCTCATAGGGTTTGTGATTTTGTTCGAAAATCTCCAAAACTCTTTGACTTGTATAAGGATTATAGGGGAGTTGTGTGGTGTGGATTTGCAAAGCAATTGGAAAACCTCGTTGAAGAAGAAGGTCGGCTCATCGAAGAGAACACGGAGACAGCAGTCGAGCACATTACGAGACTGTTGATGATGTCTTTGGAAAAAAGGCTTCTTTTAGATAAAATTGCTCATTTTAGAAGAGATTTTGGATTTCCTTTTGATTTTCGAAAAAGTTGGATCCATATGTTCCCTGAACATTTCAAAGTTGTAAAAATTGATGGTTTAGAGTATTTAGAATTGAATTCGTGGAATCCTTCTTGGGCAATTACAGAGCTCGAAAAGAAGGCCTTGCCAGAAAACTTGTCTGTGTTGCCCTCACCAGGAATTCTTTGCCTTCCTTTCCCAATGAAATTCCCTCCCAATTTTAAGAAGGTTTTTAGAATTGGAGGAAAAATTGAGCATTTTCAGAAAAGGCCATACCTTTCTCCATATTCTGATCCCAAGGGCCTTATTCCTGGGTCACAAGAATTTAATAAAAGGGCAGTTGCAGTAATGCATGAGATTTTGAGCTTCACCGTTGAGAAAAGACTTGTAACCGATCACCTCACACATTTCAGGTTTGAATTTGTGATGCCCCAAAAATTGATGAGGCTTCTCTTGAAGCACTTTGGGATCTTTTATGTTTCTGAAAGGGGGAAAAGGTTCAGCGTATTTTTGACCGAAGCTTACGAAGGTTCGCAGTTGATCCGGCAATCTCCTCTTGCTCTTTGGAAAGAAAGGATTGTGAGTCTGACTGGATACAGAGGGAGGAAGAGGGGAGTGAAAAATTTTGATGAATCTCTTGATTATGATGAAGGTGATTTGTTTGATGGGGAACTTGATGATCAAGACACCTTTTCTAATTTTGAAGACGAGGAAAGCTTAGATACCATCAAGGAGCCTGGTCTTGTGGATGATTCTGAGATGGATGTGAGAGATTTGTATGATACATATGGGGTCTCCTAATCTATTTTAGATTGGTGGTCCTAGTTTGTTACTCTTTTGCTCTTTAATTATTAAATATCCTGTTATGGTGATGCATTTTTTGCATATTTTTTTTGTGAATTTTACATACATAAACACAAATTTTTTTCTTTTTTTTGCTGAGATTGATTTGAGCTGTGATGATTTTCATCTACATATTACAATTCAACCGTATTTTGAATATTTAAAATTTGAAGGAATTTTAATATTTCTTTGCAGTTAAGTTCTGAGTTTTTTTTTTCTTGATCCATTAGAATCTGATTGTTTTGGTTTTGTTATTGTTGTTAGAGACTTAGGGTCCATTTGGGACAGCTTGTGCGTTTCAGGATAAGCTGTTTATCCTGAAATGTGGCCCGCGGGCCGGCCGCAGGGGTCGACTTGCGGCCTGCGTTTAGTCTAAAAATCCAAACGCAATTTCGGATAAGCTGGCGAAAACCGCAAACAAAACGGTACGGCGGCGTTCTTATAAGCTGCCCCAAACGAACCCTTAGATATTTTTTTCGGGTTTCTAAGTGTCTCATTTTTATAAGTTGTACCAGTTTTTTGGGCATTTACATACATGCCATGCAATTTTTATGAATTTACATTTATCTAACAGCTAAACATTTGTATTTACATGCATAATTCTCAAATATTTAACATTTTATTAAAAATATTTCCATCATTATCTTTTTAAAAGTGAAATACACTGCTTTATGCATAGCTTTAGTGCTTTATGACACCAACGTGTTGTATCGATTTTTAGGTGTTTGATATGTAAATACGAAAGATTGTGGTAGTATGAATGAAAATTTCCCCACTTTTTTTTTTTTGTTTAATTTTCTGTACATGCTTAAATTATTTTAGAAGATTTACCTACAAGACTACACCCATGCCACTCAATTCCTATGTATTTACATATTTAACACCAATTTTTCAACTTTTAGATGCCAGCCGTCTTATCACTGCATGAAAATGTGAATTTTACTTTGCTTTCTAAGTTAAAATGATGATATTTTTTAGGTGATACGATGCATATGGGTGGCATAAATGTAAAAGCAAAAATTTTCAGGATGATTATAGTAATCTCTCAGGCAATTGATATGCAGCCGATAATTTGATTGAAACTTAAAAATTGTTAGTATTTTTTGTGATCTTCACTGACATCTAAGACCCTTTGGAAGGAACGAATTTTCTGTTCAGACTCCTGACGTAGCTATACGTGTTGCGAAGGTTATTCCTTAATTATTTTCAGAATATTTTTGGGTTATTTTCAATAATCCCGAAATATCCAAGAAACAACCCGCGGTCTTTATTGAAAATAACCCAGAAATAATTTGAAAATAACTCAGGAATAACTTTTGCGGCAATTAAACCTACATCAAGAGTTCGCACAGAAAAATTAGACCTTTGAAAAGGGTTCAAGAAAAAAAATCAATGAATTTTTATTTTTATTTTTGCTTTGGGTTAATATTCTTAAGTTTATTTCTAACCAATATTCTATGTGTTATTTAAATGAAAAATTTACAGGCATACATCTCATTTTGTAATTATTTTGCATATCTAGCACTTGCTTTTATTTTTATAAATATGTCATCATATTTATGCATAAAAAGATGTATTTCACTAATCACAAGTTAAAATAATGGTGTATTTGTGTGATACTAATGATTGGGTGATATAAATATAAAAATTAAGTTTAAATTTTAGATGTATAAATACATACGAATTAAGTGATATGTTTGGTACAAGGATGTAAACGAACTGGACACGAACGAACAGAGCTTGTGTTTGTGTTCGATTCGTTTGAAAGTTCGTGTTCGTTTCTTAACAAACGAGCCGAACACGAGCTGTTCGCGAACGACGAGCCAGTTTGAAATCCCTAATATTAATACATAGAAATAATATAATATATTAATTATATAACTTATATTATATAAATATATAATATCTATATTAGTATATTACCAATATAGTACATTAATATATTATTATTATTATTTTATTATATATTATAATTTATAAAATTTAATTTTTTTAAATATCATAAATTTTTTATACACAATTATTTAAAATTATTTTATATTTCGAACAATAATGAAACCATCACTGTTTACGTTTGGTTCGTTTAACTAACCGAACAAAAAAATTTTGTTCGTGTTTGTCTCGTTTACTTGTTGAACGAATCGAACACGAACTCATTGACGAACCGAACACTAACTCTTGGCAAACAAGGAGCTTTTTTGACAACTCTAGTTTGGTAGATGCCCCAATCAAATTTAGATATTTAATATATTAATAAGAATTATTCATTAGTATAAAATGTTTAAATTATTCGATATTCATTAATTAGAATATGAGCTTCAATAGGACAATAAAGAGGTGATAATCAGTGATTATATAATTAGAATAGCAAGCATATTACATTTTCTTTAATTTGAGATTTATATTATATGTTTTATTATCACTTCATTTAAGAAAGATAGATCTATTTGCAAAATGATAATCCTTCTTTTTTTTTTCAATTTATCACATTTATAAAATTTTACATTTCTGTTTGGGTAGTTTATAAGTGCGGGCGGTGTTTTCAAAACGCCGCTATAGCGTTTGGTTCAAGCGTTTCGTCAGCTTATTCGAAACCGCATTTGAGTTTTTAAACTAAACGCAGACCGCATGTCGAACCCCGTGGCCCGCTCACGGGACGCATTTCAAAATAAGACACGACGCAAAAGCTGCCCCAAACACACCATAAAAAACTCCAACACATTTTATTTTATTTTTTCAAATTTTTAATAATTTGATTATTGAATGTATAAATATATTGATTTGATAGTCTAAAACAATGGTCTAAAAATAATAATTACATCTATGTCATTCATAATATTATTATTTACAAAGGTACCGATTTACTAGAATTTGATAAGAATTTTAATAGGTGAGAAAAATTCGAGAGTAAGCCATTCTCCCCTCCAGAATCCTCTTTAGATTTTCTAGAACCATCTCCGCTCCCGTTGGACAAATGCCTCTTTGGCCCCCCAGATCACGTTAAGCTCCACCCAACTACCAGAAATCGTTAAGCGGAGGCGTTAATTCACTGAGCATCTTTCGAGAGACCGGATAGCAACCGACCTCTGGAGGACCATTGGAACATCGAGCGCCTCGATAAATCTCAGTAGTTTCCTTGGAACTGGAAGTACTTAGAGTTATTTGCTAGGGTTTTTCGCCCTTTCTTGTATTTCTGTACTCCGAGGGCTTATCTTCTTTCTTGTTAGGCTGAAGGGAGTGAGTTGCAGGAGATTTTTGAAGGAAAAATATTAACCTATTTTCCGTCAAGGTATTTTTTAATGCTTTTGATGTTCAATTGCAGCGCTTTTCTTTGTCGTTTCAGCTTATTTTATTCCACTCATCTTATGTTCGTAAGTTTGTTTGGTGTGTTTTTATGAATCTATTATGTTCTTTGTAAACAGAATCACCGACTTATTTTATGTGTGATGTCAGTAGCTTGCTTTCATCTTTGTGGACAGCTAGTGTTTGTGAATTTAACGAAATCTAATTTTACTTACATTGTTCATTGTGTATTTCGGAGTAGACTGTAGAACCGGTGTATTCTCCTGCCCTTGGTTGTTTGGCAAACGTTTCCTTCGTTTGCTAGAGGTTACACCAATTTTGAGGGTAATATGTTTTTTGATGTTTTCAGTTTGCAATATCAATGGCTTCCATTCACCTAGCTGGGTGTGGTTTAGCTGGTAGGAGGAGCCTCCCATGCTTTGATGGCCTCCGCTTCTCACAACCTGCATTTGGTGGTTCTTTGTCAGTAGGAGCTAGTGGAGCTATTGTTGATAGGAGGTGTTTCCGGGGTCTTGTTGTTAAGGCTGCTACTGTAGTTGCTCCGAAGGTAAAGATATAGGTATTGGATGATTAATACGTTAGTAATGTTCATGGATATAGCTGATATGCTGAAGCTAATTTTCTGCGTGTGATAGTACACTTCAATTAAGCCATTGGGGGAAAGGGTTTTGGTTAAGATCAAGACTTCGGATGAAAAGACTACAGGAGGCATATTACTGCCTACTACAGCGCAGACAAAGCCGCAGGGAGGGGAGGTCGTTGCTGTCGGTGACGGAAAAACCATTGGGAAGAAGAAGGTAGACATTAGTCTTAAGGTAATGTTAACTCCTCTTGCTTTTGACTAACATCTATTGTATGGCATGAAGTGTATCTGATCAAGGTTTTCTGTTCATTTGGATGATTATGGCATCTGATGATCAAAACTTTATTTTTATTTAGGTAATTGTGGTATACGAGATTGAACTTGTTCTACTTTTGATAGGGTCTATGACATTCATTGCACTTCTTGAAATTTATTGTAACTAAAGCGATTTCTATTTGATATGATTTACGACATCTCTTTTGCTTTTGGAATTTTGTTTTAGTCAAAGTAAATTCTAGTGAATTTTGGTTAATCTAGCTTGAGGTTTAACTTATTTTACTAGTGATGTGATTTATGACATCCTATGTGCTATTTCAGTTCTTTATTTAGTCAATTATGTACTTTCGTGTAACTTGTGGCTTGTTGAGATCTCGAGAGAAATTTTATGTTTTTAGGGAAAGAATACTTAGCCAATTGTTGTTTTTTTTATCAAGAGAGTATGTTACATAATATTAATTGTGTTAAAGATAAAATATCCTCATTATTAATTTTTTAATTTGGTACTACAACACTCCCTTTCAAGTTCATTTGAAGTGATTTTGATGATGATGATAATGATTATTTGGATGGCTAATTAAATTTATTATGAAAACATTCTTAAAAAAAGTCTTTGATTTTAAATTTTAAACGATTGAGGTAATGCTTGTTAAACATTTGAAATTAAGTATTATTTTGCTATTTTTATTATCATATTGTATTTTTTTCATTTAAGAATATTTTATATTTAACTTTATATGTTCATTTTTTTAATATTTTGCCTTATGTTTAAAATGGCGTGTCTCGTCATGCATGATACGTTGTGTGCTAAAAATATGAGAACTGGTTTTTTTTTTAATTATGAATGATATTTTTGATAAAATGATAGTCTATTTAAATTTGCATTGTTATTTTGTTAGCGGTATGAATGGTTTCATTATGAAATTTAAGAATTATACTTTGCGTAATAGGAAGTTAAAAATGTTTTGACGTGATTTTTTTAATCTGTAGAATTTAGTAGGTGGAATGTGTGATTACTTGTTTTAATTTCTTCACTTGATGTAGAAATAACAATATTCTATTTGTTTCATGAAATAGGATTTTCTCTGCAGAAATATAATATTATAAGGTCAACTTTTGAATTCGTTTGATCTAACATAGCATCACTATAGTATTCAACTTGTGAGTGGGTGCTTTTTTTACTCTAGTATTGTTGTGGGGTTTTTTGTATGCGTTTGATCTAATATTGTATCATTATAGGGATGAAAATTTTTTATAGCTGAGCGAGAGATAGAAATGTAAGCTGCTCAACCAAGTGATGACAACGAATAATACAACAACAAGCCTTTATCCCACTAAGTAGGGTTGGCTGCGTGAACTCTTTTATCTCCATTGGGTCCTATTGAGTGTCATATTTTCATTTAATTCTAATAGATTTAGGTCATTTTTATACAATATGCCCAAGCTATTGTAGGTCTAATTATACCTTTATTAACATAAGTCGAATTTAAATCATCTACTCTCCTAATCAAATCATTAGATTGTCGATGTTTAATGTGTCCAAACCATCTAAGATGACTATAATTTTTTCCACCATTGAAGCTTCACATGCATTCATTTCACATTTTGTCTCAAGTGTAAAGTCATTCATCCACCAAAGAATTCTCATCTCGGCAACACTTAACAACATTCAACGTCATAGAGCATTACAGGTTTCACCGCCGTCTTATAAATTTTTTTTTTTCAATCTAAGCGGTGCCTTTTTATCACACAATAGACCCGAAGCATTCCTCCACTTCGACCAACCGATTTGGAATTCTACTAATAACATCTCCATCTATATCACCATCACTTTGTACAATAGATCCAAGATGTTTAAAGAGTTCATACCTTTTAATAATTTGATCACCCATAGTTACAACTCTGTCACTAGAGTTATTTGTCACGAACAAAAAGTCACACATCGACTAGGTGTAAGACTGAAGAATAATATTTAAGTCATGGGCTGCCCACCACCCCGAATAGCTCTTTTGAGAGGTGGCAAGTGATATTAGAGCAAATTATTTTCTGTCAGGTGTGTGGACTCTCCATGATCCAGTGAGAACCTCGGTAGTGCTGATTCGTGATGAGGGTGTCACGTGATTGGGTGAAGGAGAATGTCACGACAAAAAGTCTCACATCGGCTAGGTGTAGGGCTGAAAAACAGTATATAATTCCTGGGCTGTCCACCACCCCGAAGAGCTCTTTTGGGTGGTGACATACTGCTACTAAAATTACATTCCATGCATTCGATTTTAGTTCTACTCAATCGAAGTCTTTTAGACTCCAATTTAGACCTCCATAATTCAAGTTTTCGTGAGCTTTTTCTCTAGTAATATCCACAAGAAGAAGATCATCAGTGAAAAACATGCACCAAGGTATGTCCTTGTGTAAATGTTCAGTAAGAACATCCATAACTTAAAAGCAAAAAGATATGAGCTTAAAGTTGATCCCTGATGTAATATAACTGAAATAGAAAAATATTTGGTCAATCATCCTTCTGTTTGAACACAAGTAATTGCTTTAGTATTCATTTCTTTAATAACTTGAATATAAGTCATATCAACAACTTTTTTTCTCTAAAACTCTCCAAATGATGTGTCTTGGAACATTATCATAAGCTTTTTCTAAATAAACAAAATATTATATCTGGATCCTCCTTATTCTAAACTTCTCCATCAAACCTCAATAAATGTATAGCTTCCATAGTAGACCAACCCGACATAAATCCAAAATGATTATGAGAAATCTTTGTAATAAGTCGTAATCTATGTTCAGTTACTCTCTCCCATAATTTTAAAGTACGACACTTTAACTTAATTGCTCTATATTTTACACGCTCTTGTGCATCTCCTTTTTTTCTTAAAAATGGGAACTAAATACTCTTTCTCTATTGCTTTGTCATCCTTTTAGTTTTTAAAATAATATTAAAGCTGTAAGCAAATAAGCTCCTAAATTTCCTAAATAGTTTCACTTTTCAATTGGAATATCATGCGGTCCTACAAACTTTCCAGCCTTTATTTTCTTTAATGCATTCTCAACTTCTTTTCAGCTATTGTGACGGTAAAAATAAAACATTTTATTATTGTTAGCGATATTAAGATCAATGATGCACACAGGTTGTTGCGGCTGTCACAACAATAATATACTTCAAGATAGTTAATATTTCTTTAAATCTTTATACCTGCCACTCCTAGTGATTCAAGGTATTATTTATTCATTTAAAATATTCGTTAAGATGCTAAAATAAATATACATATCGTACAAGTAATATAGGGCTCTCATGGAGTTCTAAGTATCGATCTCACAAGAAAGTTTGAAATTCTTATAATGTTAACTCAAATAAATTTTAACTAAACTGCAGAAAACTTAACTAGAAATGTAGGCTGAAATTTGTGTTTTTAAACTATGAATTATATCTATTACTCTCGTCTCTAAACTCGAACTGAATTTTAACATCATTATACTAAGTTTTATGAAGAGGAGCTTAAATTTTAGAAAGTATACTTCCCCTTGCAATGATATTATAATCTGTGAATAATTCAAATTTTTATAAATTATATTGCGTTAAATAGGAAAACATTTATTCTTTACCCTCTTACAAGTGCATAAAGAATATTAGCTAATCTCGAGTCAAATTCCTACATTCTTGGTTAGGTTGAGAAGAAACTAGCTCTCACTCCAGAGTTCTTACCATCCCTCCGCATAGAAACTTAACATCTAGCCTTAGGTTTTCAACTTTTGAACCAAATTGGAAGTTCTAGCCTGTCATTCTAGAATCACCAATTTACGCTAAAAAAAACTTGTTTCCCTTATTTATTTACACTTAATTACATGGGCTACATTCCCATCTATGAGATCAAATGTAATTCTCACTTGGTTAAAAAAAACATAGCCCTTTCGGATCATTATGTTTCACAACATATTTTAACTTATTAATTGGTTACTCTTCAGAATTATGAAATTAAAGCACTTTTAAATAATTTCAATTCTTCACATGATTATTTCTCATTGTAGGGAGAAAGACAAAACAAACTACTTAAATCTCATAAGGAAGATACAACAAAATAATGTTTTTAAGTTTACACAACAAAAATAAGTAAAACAAATAAACTACAAACTACTTATCTCAATCTCCTTTCCAAGTAAATCATTTGAGGTTCCTTTGAGTCACTTCCTTTTCGTACATATCACTCATTTCTTTCTTAGAAATGTAATGAATAATAAATCTATTGCTTCTCCTCTCCTCTTACAACTTTAAAGACAATCTTCTCTTTCACTCTTATTCACTTACTCTCTTCTTCTATTCCTTTGTGGCAGCCCCCTTTATTGTAATAAAATCACTATCATATAGCATAAAATTGAATTTCCAAGAGTCACCTCTAGTGCCTTGGAGAAACTGTTTCTGATGCCTTGGAGCCTAATAGTGGTGCTTATGCGCCACTCTTTCTGTAAACTGACACTTAGGCGCCACTCTTTCTGTAAACTGACACTTAGGCGTCAGATCTTAGCGCCTAGGCGTCAGATCTTAGCGCCTAGGCGTCATGTCAATTTTTACAAAAACATAAAGATATATAGACATAGAAATACCTTCCATTAAAACACAATATCACTAAAAATAGACATTAAATGTGTATATAAAAATAACATATTTTTAGACATGTCAATCACTATAGTCGATTATATTTTCGGAAACTTCATTGAAAATTTATCAAAATAAATCACCCACATATGTTGAATTTTTTTTAAGAAAATCATTTTTTTTATTTTCATATTTAATACACTTGAGTTATATCTTTACTTTTTTTTTCTCTTTGTTTCTCTAGTTTATACATATATATTTCACCATTTTTAGTTTATAATCCATTATAAATATCACTAAAAATAGGATTTTTAGCATCACAAACTCTATACTGATTATTTTATTTTTTTTTTCAGCTATCTAATCTCTTACACTTAAACCAACTTTTTATAACATAATTTTTTATATTTTAGCTTTTCTTTTACATTATTTCTCCACCACAAACTATTTTTATTTTTGATTATCTAAGTACATCTTTTGTCACTTGTTTGATTGATAGTGTTTGTTACTCTATCCAACATAGAATTTGTTTCTTCAAGAACATCCCAAATTTTGAAATCTTGAAGTTTAATCATAAAAAAAAAAATTATTTATGTCTTCTAGGTGTCTTTATCTAATTTTATGATAATGCTTCTTAGTATTATTTATTTTACAATTATTCATTTTAAAATCCAAATTAACAATCGATGCTGAGCACTTAAATTCTCAATTGAAATAACCTTACAATTTATATAGTCTCGAAGATCTCATAAAAAAATATTCAATTTTTGTTTTATTAGATCCATTCTTATAAGTAATAATATGTTATTTTTTTCTTGAATAAAGTATTTGCAATAACAAAATCACACGCTAAAACAAAATCTAATAGGACTCTACATTCTTCATTAATCACTCTAAAACTGTAATCATCATGAATATTTCAAAATCTTCTACTACTCTGCCGACATGTCAATTTAAATCTCTTTTATGAAAATGCCTTCTCAAGAGGTATAATTTGTATTAAGTCTTCTAGAACATTCCACAATTTTACCTTAGAACTTATATTTAAACCTACTTGATGAGTATAAGCAGTTGTAATATTAACCATCTTAAAATCAATAATAATCTTAGGGCTTATAATTCTAACTCAAATTCTATTAAATTTTACAACATTATTTTTTAAATTCTTATCTATAATTACATCTACACCATTTCTAGTGCGACGCTTACCTGAATACCAAAGTTTAAAACCTAAGTTATCAATCTCTATAGACTTTTCTTCAACCTATTTAGTTTTTTGAATACATAAGGTATTTTTCTTTTTATAAATAATAATATCAATTAATTACCTTTATTCTAAGATCCTATCTTAATATTAGATTTATGGACTAACAATTTTACTCACATCTGTCCGTAATGTGGGAACTTTTATTTGACACTACACCCGGACACCCATGCAGGATAATGAATAATATATTAAAATATTTTCTTATCAGTGGATTTCTATAAGGTTTCCATTGAAGAGTTTGATGGTTTGCATCAAAGAGGCCTGATTTCCATGGATAGGTTTATGACATTTTTTTTTAAGGACATGGAGACACTATTTTTGTTGGTGTCAAATTTGATACCAGCAAAATGTTTGCATTTTGTATTCTAGTGGCAAATGTCTCCTGAAGGTACAATTTAATTTTTTTAATAGCAGAAATAATATTTTTGTGAGAAGGTTGGTATATCCATGAATATCGAGTGTGATAGATGAAAATGGAGTGATCAATTATGTTACTTTATAAACCAACCTCAATAAACCGACCAACATGCACAAAGTCTTTGTTTTGACCCATATAAGTTTAAAGCTTGCAAAATTTATTATCTTCTCCTTTTGATCAATATATTTGGTAGGTTGCTTCAAAGCGATGTACTGAAAAAGTCTCAAATTAATCCAATGTCATGCATTTTTTGTGTGTCCTTCTGCATCAAGTGGGTTTAGCAATGGCCATTCGTATTATTTGAATGGAACTTGATTGTAAACACCATGGAAAAGAAACATGTTTAACATTAGGCGGCGTGCATATTTCTGTGTAGGATTGAATGCTTTATTATTCACCTAGAGAGTAGAAACATTAAAGGCGATAATGCAAAGTTACAAAATGAGGATGCTGAGTCATTAAGTGCGATGAAATGATTTTTTTGGTGTTGCTATGTCTTAATTGAGGTAAAGGATTTTATTGTGCGGTGAGTATTTTGTGTTATACTTTTTTTTTTTTTTTTGGAGCAATTGGGAGATTTTAATTAAAGAATGGTGGTTGGTGTTAGGTGTTCAACCATCAATGTTAAAAGGGTTAAAGGTTTATCTGTCACATCTTGGGTGGGTCCGGAAGGCGATGTATCCTAGCAATGCAAGACACGAAAAAAAAAAATAAACTGTGTTGTATTCTCATAAGAAAAAGGATATGCAAATAATAATTTGAATAAATAATAAAAGTTAAATTTTGCTCCATGATAAGAGTTCGCTGATTCAACTTAAAGAAAAGCAAAACTGACTGAAGAAAAATTGAACTAACAACAAAAGAAACAACTACCTAAAGCCCAAAAGGGAAAAAACAAGGAAACTGAACAAATACTAAATACCAAAAATAGGAAATCTAAAATTGAATATTATTATCATAGGGAACTTGTCTTGACCATTGAGTATAAAATTATGAGAGCAAATGCAAGTACCAAAGTGACAATTGCAAGTGCAGTATTGAAAGGAGAATCTATAGTGGAGGAGAATCAAGGGCTTTTAGGGGACCTTTCATACAAGTTATTCATGATTGGTGAAGTGATAATAGCAACAATAATATTTTTTAAGATTGGGAACAAACTAGATAGGCACAATTAATAACATGAGAATAAGGTTTCCCTTGTACAATATGAAGTTAGTGGACATAATGAGCATAGCCAAAAACATGATGAGAGGTAAGATTTTTTTCTCCCTTGTAACATAGAACAAAGAAGTGTGTAACCTTATTCAAGATAGTGGATGATACATGATTGATTAAACAATAAAATGTTTATACTCTCTGCAGCTATCATAGAACATTAAAGTACAAACTACATACTATATTGAGGTAATATCTGTTTAATCACATCACTTTGTTGTAGGTAGCCATTAATTAAAGAGACGAAGCAAAGAAATCTCCTATTTGTTAATACATGAATTTAATGTTTTCAATCAGAACGGAGTTCAATTATAAGTTGTTGAAATTGGATAAAAGAGGTGATTTTGTTTGCCACTCTCAAGCTCCGTATTACAATTTTGAGATAGAGTTTGGGAGTTGGGTTTGTGCATAGGATATTTGAAACTAGTTGGGTTTGTGCATAGGATATTTGAAACTACAATAACATTGATAAAGAGAGATGGTAGATGAGAGACTGGTAGATTTTGTATCAAAGAAATAATAGATGACTCCAACTTCAACACTACTCCAACCGTCATCTTTGTGTTGAGATTATGAGAAACATATTGAAATGAAAAATTTTGGAGCAATTGTATGATTTGATTATGCAATTGATAGATAACATGTTAAAAGTTTAGAACATAAAAGCTATTTAGAGTTATTGAAGAGAAGTGGGTGGATTTTTTTTCAAAATATAAGAGATGGATTTGCGACAATGATATTAGGTGAAGAGTTTGTGTGATAAGATATGCAAATAATTGTGAGTTACCTGCCATTTGAGTTGATGCATTATGAGGAATTGTTAGAAAACTAGAAAATCACACAAGAGATATAGTTGTGAGTTTTGTTGATGATCATTTTCTTTTTAGGAGATATATCCAAGATTACTAGATGCAGTCACATTATGTTGAAAAATATGAGTATATTTACACGTCTTGATTGTGATCAGAAAGGTTATCTACTTTATGACAATTGTATAGGGTGTTAATGAATTGTGATGATGTACCATGATCACATTTAGTAGCAACAACTATATCAATTTGTTTGGCTGAAAAGGAAGCTCAATGATCCATAGAGATATTAGGCATCTTAGAATTGGTCATCAAGTGTGATATTTGGATATTAGTGAAGATTTTTTTTTTAAATGCTTATTTTTATTTTTTTCATATCGATCTGTGGGGTCAGTTGTAAATGGATGTTCAATGAATTCATCCCTTTTGCCTTTCTATGTGTTATAATAATCTTGATTTAGATTCATTTCTCTGAATGCTAAATTAAATGTTAAATGCTTGAAAATTTTTTCCTATTTTTTATTGGAATTATGTGGAAAGAAATTTATCATACTCTGTTTTTTGCAGTTTTCTTGAACATTGAAAGATTAAAGACTATTAAACACTCATTTTAGAATGACAAAATAAAAATCTTATTTTTAGATATTTTTTGATCATGTCATGAGCTACAAAGGGTAAACTAAAAGTCTGAGATCCCAAGAGATAGTTTTTATTGTTCAATCACGACTTCAATGATACCTCTTGAAGAAAGAATTTTTATTGAAGGAGATTTAAATGTACATGTCGGTAGAGTGGTAGAAGATTTCAGAAATATTCATGGTGGCTATAGTTTTGGAGTAACTAATGAAGAAGGTAGAGCTATTTTAGATTTTGCTTTAGCGTGTGATTTTGTTATTACTAATACTTTATTCAAGAAAAGGGATGAACATCTTATTACTTATAAGAGTGGATCTAATAAAACACAAATTGATTATTTTCTTATGAGAAGAAGAAATCGTTGTGATTGTAAAGATTGTAAGGTCATTCCAAGTGATAATTTAAATACTCAACATCATTTATTAGTTTTATATTTTAAAATTAAGAGTTGTAAAATAAAAAAAATACTATGACTCATTATTGCAGAATTATAAGGAGAAACTTAAAAGACAAATAAAATTATTTTTATTAGTAAAATTCAAGATTTCAAAATTTGGGATATTCATGAAGAAGCAAATGTGATGTGGGATAAAGTAACAAACACTATTAAACAAGTAACAAAAAATGTTCTTGGAGAATCAAAAGAAAAAATATTTACAAATAAAAATAGTTGGCGGTGGAATAATAATATGCAAGAAAAGATAAAATATAAGAAGTTATGTTATAAAAATTGATTTAAATGTAAAAGCTTAGAGAACTGAAAAAATTATCAATTGGCCCGCAGAGAGTCTAAAAGAACAATCGGTGACGCTAAAAATACTGTTTTTAATGATTAGATACTAAGGAGGGTGAAATATATATGTATAAACTAGTCAATCAAAGAGATAAGAAAAGTAAAGATTTAACTCAAGTAAAGTGTATTAAAGATGAAAACCAAAAAAATACTTTTCTTAGAAAAAGATATTCAACATAGGTGGGTGAGTTACTTTGATAAACTTTTTAATGAAGTTTCTGAAAATTCGATCGACCTTAGTGATTTTAATATCGTGAATAATAATAAAACGTATCATTTCTACCGTTGCATTAGCAATACAGAAGTTGAGGAGGCTTTAAAGAAAACCAAAGGTGGAAAGTTTGTAGGACCTGATGATATCCCAATTGAAGGGTGGAAATATTTGGGAGATTTGGGAGTTTCTTGGCTTACTAAACTCTTTAATATTATTTTAAAAACTAAAAAGATGCCTGAGGAGTGGAGGAAGAGTATTTTGGTCCCCATTTTTAAGAATAAAGGGGATGCACAAGAGTGTGCAAATTATAGAGGAATTAAGTTGATATGTCATACTTTAAATCTATGGGAGAGGGTAATTGAACATAGGTTAAGACGCATCACAAAAATTTCTCATAATCAATTTGGATTTATGTCGGACAAGTCTACTGTGGAAGCTATACATTTATTGAGAGGTTTGATGGAGAAGTTCAGAGATAATAAGGAGAATCTACATTTGATTTTTATTGATTTAGAAAAAGCTTACGATAAGGTCCCAAAAGATATCCTTTGGAGAGTTCTCGAGAAGAAATGTGTTGATATGACTTATATTCAAGTCATTAAAGATATGTATACTAGAGTTGTTACTTGTGTTCAAACTGAAGGAGGATTGACAAAATATTTTCCTATTTCTGTTGGATTACATCAGGGATTGGCTTTAAGCCCATATCTTTTTGCTTTAGTTATGGATGGTCTTAGTGGACATCTACAGGAGGATATACCTTGGTGTATGCTTTTTGCTGATGATATTCTGCTCGTGGATAAAACAAGAGAAAAGATCCAGGAAAAACTTAAATTATGGAGGTCTACATTGGAGTCTAAAGGCCTTCGTTTAAGTAGAACTAAAACTGAATACATGGAATGTAATTTTAGTAGTAATAGCTCTGTGACAGAAGTGTGACTTTGGATGATCAAATTATTAAAAGGTGTGAACGATTTAGATATCTTGGGTCCGTTAATAGTAGAATTCAAGTTGGTTGGTTGAAGTGGAGGAATGCTTCGGGCCTTTTGTGTGATAGAAAATTACTGCTACGACTGAAAGGAAAATTTTATAAGACGGTTTTGAGACCTGCAATGCTCTATGGCGCTGAATGTTGGGCTTTAAAAGAGAAGCATAATAATAAGTTAAGTATTGCCGAGATGAGAATGATTAGGTGGATGAGTGGCTTTACACTTAGAGACAAAATGCGGAATGAATATATTCGTGACAGGATTGGTGTAGCTCCTGTGACAGACAAAATTAGAGAAAGTCGTCTTAGATGGTTTGGTCATATTAAACGTCGACCATTAGATGATCCGATTAGGAGAGTAGGTGTTTTAGATTCGACTTGTGTTAAGAAAGACAGAGGTAGACCTAGGAAGACTTGGGCTTATTGTATTAAAAATGATCTTAATTTATTAGAACTAAATGAAAATATGACACTAAATAGGGCGCAATGGAGAAAAAGGATTCATGTAGCCGACCCCACGTAGTGGGATTAAGGCTTTGTTGTTGTTGTTGGAAGTTATCAATGAAAAAAAAAATGAAAAAAATTTGGTGAGTGGTTGATAAATTATAAATCAATGGTTAACAATTAGATAAAGGATAAAGGTTACCGAAAGAGTTAAATGAGGTGAGCCCATCAGGTTTGTAAAGCAGACTGCACATGTATGAGGAGTATTGGGTGAGAGTGCTGAGGGTGATAGTAAAGATGAGGATAACTCTTGTAAGGAGAGAATAATCAATGATTAAAAGGATAAAGGTTGCTGAATGAGTTGAAGGAGGTGAGCCCGCATGTTTGTGGACCAGACTGCAAATGTGTGAGGAGTATTTGGTGAGAGTGTCAAGGGTGATAGTAGTAAGGCGAGGATAACTCATGTAAGGAGAGAATAATCAATATGATTAAAAGGTAAGTTCATAAGGTTTTTAGACAAAGGATAAGGTTCACAATTAAACAAAGAATAAAGGTTACCTACTCAGTTAGATGAGGTGAGTCCATCAGGTTTGTAGAGAAGACTACACATGCGTGAGAAGTGTTGGGTGAGAGCGTCAAAGGGTGAGAGTAGGGTGAGGATAACTCATGTAAGGTGATACTAATAAATGATTAAAAGGCAGAAATGACACTTCATGCTTGGCGCAGTAGGTAGATAAATTTGATTGTGGGAGGGTTGGGTACAATAGGGACTTAGGCGTTAGCTATGTGGTTGACTGTAGTAGTGATAGAGGCAGTTAGTCAAGTTTGCGTAGCAGGTGAAAACCATCATGAGATGTGGCAACTGTTATGCTGGAGTCCGATCTCCTGCTCTTGCCTTTCTCCCTACGTCTGACGTCGATTTGCGAAGCGCCCGCTCACGCTTACGCCGATGGCGAAAGGTCGCGATTGCGACCTTACGGTTATGCGATTTGCTCTCGCTCAACTGCTCCCACGCCACCTAGTTTCGCGATAAAAGACTTTGGACGACTCTCCTTGAAGTTTAGAAGTCACAACGCAGTTCTTCAAACTTTCACGGGACAGTGGAAGTGGCTTCCTCCGGACAGAGGAAGAGAATTGCAAGGTGTAGTTTCTTCCTGTGAAGAAAGAAGAAAGAATAAGATTATTCCCCCTTGGCTCCTTCTTTGTGGCTTGTGACTGAAGAGAAATTTTGTTTATTTCTCTTGTAAGTTTATCTTCTTCGGTATATCTCGGTGTAGAGAGAAAATAAGAAACAACAATGTAGTGAGAGATTCTTCCCTCTTATAAGTCGAGGTGATCGACTAGTGTAAATTCTCAAGTAGTAAAATTTTCTGCAACTTCGTGAACGTAAGCAATTTGTCGAACCACGTAAATCTGTGTTATGTTACTATTTTATGGTGTGAATTTTCCCGTTTTATTTTTCGCTTCGTCTGTCGTTCTCATGTTTTGTTTATTTATAGATATACCACATCAACTGGTGTATATCTAGATCTCGTCCTAACAACTGATATCAGAGCTTTGTTCGGATTTGAGGAAGAATGATGGTTGCAAATGAAGTGAAGATTTCAAGAATCGAGAAGTTTGATGACACATATTTTGGTTATTGAAGGATGCACATAAAATATTATCTTTATGGGAAGAAACTTAATCTTTCGCTATTGAGGAAAATGCTTGAAAAGATGGATGAAACTGAATGAAATTTGTTGGATCGACAAGTTCTGGGGATTGTTCGATTGAATCTATCGAAGTCTGTTGTACACAACGTCGTCAATTAGAGGACGACTGTAGATTTTATTGCAGCCCTGTCAAGTCTATATGAAAAACCATCAGCGAATAACAAGGTGTAGTTGATGAAGAAGTGATGGTTGAATGTATTTCTGTTGCTCAACACTTGAATGATTTTAATACTATCATAAATCAATTTTCATCTGTTGAAATTGATTTTGATGATGATATACATGCGTTAATATTGTTAGTATCGTTGTTAAATAATTGGGAAGTCATGAGGGTGACAGTTAGCAGTTCTGCAAATAAGTCTAAACTGAAATGTGATTATATTCGTGATTTAATTTTGGCTGAGGAGGTTCGCAGGAAAGATTCTGGCGAGAATTCACGCTTGAGTTCGACACTGAATGTTGATTTCAGAGGGAGATGACATGACAAAAATTCAAATAAAAGGAGATCAAAATCAAAGTCTGGTCAGCAGACAACCTGCTGGAATTGTGGCATGACTGGTCACATAAAGAGGAACTTCATGAATCTCAAGAAGATGAAGAATAATAGTGCAAATATGATATCTGAAGAAATACATGATGCACTAGTGTTGACAGTTCATAATTCTGTTGATGATGAAAGTGAAGAGAATAGTGAGTCCGGGACACCTATTCCTCTTGTTCCGCAGACAGATGGTGAAGAACCACAAAACTGTGAGAAAATCTTGCAAGTTAAAAGTTCGAGCAAGTAGGAGCTGACAAAACTTCCATCTGGGAAGTAGACATTACACAACAAATGAGTGTACCAGGTGAAGACTGAGCATGATGACATTAAGAGGTACAAGACTAGACTTGTTGAAATAGGCTTTCAGCAGAGGTAGGATACTGCCAATGCAGTGAGAGTTGTAAGCAGAGAAAAGAGTAATTCAGGAAATAGCTTGGAGGTGTAAAGGTATGTTGACTCTGCTGATATGTTGATTGAGGGTGTTACTCTTGAGAAACTGAAGTTGTGCATAGCTTCAGTTGGTCTTCTGGGGTGAAGATAGAGGCTTTGAGTTGCAAAAGTAGAGGATTCAAGGTGGAGGATCTTTTTTGAAGAAAAGGGCAACAACGCCAGTAGAGTATATTAGTTCGAGGAAGAAAACGTTGTAGCCTGTGTATCGGTCTCCGAGTGTTAGATTTGTTATGCTAGAGACCGATCTCCCGCTCTCGCTCTTCCACCTACATTTGGCGTTGATTCGCGAAGCGTGCGCTCACGCCTATGCCAATCGCGAAAGGTCGTGACTGCGATCTTACGGTTACGCGATTTTCTCCCGAGCCGCCCGGTTTCGCAATAAAAGGGACGACTCTCCTTGTTTAGAAGTCAAGACACGGTTCTTCGAACTATCACGGGATAGTGAAAGGGGCTTCCTCAGGACAGAGGAAGAGAAGTGCAAAGTGTTCATTGGCTTCTTCTTGGTGGCTTGTGATTGAAGAGAAATTGAGTTTATTTCTCTTGTAAATTTATATTTTTCGATGTATCTCTGTGTAAAGCTTCTTCGGTGTATCTCAGTGTAGAGAGAGAAGAAGAAAGAGCAAAGAATTGAGAGATTCCTCTTGTTAATCGAGGTGATCGACTAGTATAAATTTCTCAAGTAGTAAAATCTTCTGCAACTCCGTGAACGTAGGCAATTTGCCGAATCACGTAAATTTGTGTTTCGATGTGGTGTAAATTTTCTCGTTCTATTTTTTGCTTCGTCGGTCGTTCTTCTGTTTTTTTTTTATTTATAGATATACCACATTAACTAGTGTATATCTAGATCTCGTCGTAACAACTATGAAAAAGCTGGCAATTTGATATAAAGTTAGAGATTAGTTGGAGGAAAGTTATCTTAGCTGCTCATTCTCAATGGAATTGGTGCCTATAACTTGTAATAGTAATGATTGAATAAAAGATCGAGCTTCTCCATTGTTGATTCAATTTGGTATGATTTCATGGCTTAATTATAAACTATATTTTGTTTAGGATTTGAGTCCTTTTTTCTTGTAGTACAAGGCATTTATATTGACCTGAAAGATACTTTTTCTATATCACAAGATAACAATCAAGACATTTGTACATATAATTACTATTTCCATCACAGGAAAGTTTTTTTTTTTTTTAAATTTAACAATTGTCTTGTAGCTTGATAAGAAGTGTATTGTGTTTTTTTCTTTGACTGAACATGGATAATCTCATTGCTTAACTAGGTTGAATGGCTAGGGCTCATATACTTGTATCCTTACAAAAACAACAAGCCTTTATCCCACTAAATGGGGTCAGCAACATGAATCCTTTTTCTCCACTGTGTCCTGTTGAGTGTCATATTTTAATTTAATAAATTAAGATCATTTTTCATACAACATGCCCAAGTCTAATTGTATACTTGTGCTTCTGGATATGAAGATTTTGTTTTAATACTTTTTTTTAATAGGAACTTAATCATTATATGATTTTGAAGTGATAGGTGGAGTTTCAAGTCTAGTTGATTTTTAAAAAATTCTTACTAAGTGATGGAATTAAATAAATTTTGTTTCGTTTCTCTAAGTTTGTTTTCTAACTTGAAACCTAACGGGGCCATTTACACAGTCACAGTGTGCTTATTCTTGTTTTGTAGTGATTTGATTGCCTTCTTAAATTACGTTGAAATCTCTCTTCTAAAGGTTTGTTGTTGTGAGGTTGTGCTAATAATTTTATGTTCTCTTATTTCTCCTGTCAATAAAGACTGGGAGTCAGATTGTTTATTCAAAATATGCTGGAACTGAGTTAGAATTCAGTGGAGCCAAGCATATCATTTTGAAAGAAGATGACATTGTGGGCATTCTCGAAACTGATGACGCTAAAGATTTACAGCCCCTGAATGATAGAGTTCTTATCAAGGTCTGATTTTTAATCATTTTAGATCATTAATGTTAGATATTCTTCTCTCAGCCTTTGCTTTTCCTGTCTAAATTTGAAGCGAACAGGCGCTATCATATTTTTTTCTTGTGGCCTAAATGCTTAAAATTTCGTGACTTAAGAACACCTCTGCTTAACATTTTGGAAGATTTACATATATATCACTCAAATTTTTTCTATTTACACATCAAACACCTAAACATCAATTTTTTACTTATCAAACACCTTACGAATGCATGAAAAGGTAAAAGTAATTGTATTTTTTGATGTGATATGAAATATTTGGGTGGTATAATTGTAATAAGTAAAATTTAGATTTTGGATTTGTAAATACATTGTAATTGGTTGATTGGTAGTAGTATGTATGTAAATGCCCCTAACATTTTTTTATAGGTTTCTTGTATCCTGCTGTATGCTAATAATTGAATACTGCTCGTTTATCTCATTCAGGTTGCCCCTCCTGAGGAGAAAACTTCCGGTGGCTTACTGCTTACTGAGGCAGCCAAAGAAAAGCCTTCAATTGGGACAGTGAGTCACTTGTGTTTTTTAACCTGAAATCTTACTTTACTCTATTACTTCTTTTATAAAATAATAGTAATCTTCTTTGATTTATTAAATTTTCTTCCAATCTTTAATCAAAATTTCTTTTGGATTTCATTGTTGGTTATAAAAGGTGATCGCAGTTGGACCTGGTTCTTTGGATGAAGACGGCAACAGAAAGCCACTAACCATCAGCACTGGAAGTACAGTTCTATATTCTAAATTTGCCGGAAGTGAATTAAAGGGTCCTGATGGTTCGGATTACATTGTCTTGAGAGCATCTGATGTGATGGCAATTCTCTCTTAAGTTAATTGATTAGGCTTTTTGAGGTGAGCTACTGTTGCGGCACATGCTTTCTTAGGCTTAAGTTTATCATTTCTGCTGTCCCATAAAATTGTTGTTGATTTGATTCCAAGATGCAGCAAGTTTTCTGTTAGATCTGAACTTGTGTTAAATTATGAGGCCTTTTGCCAATTCCAAACATATAATTCAAAACATGGCTAAAGTTTTGAATGTGTTATGTTGCTGAAGTTTTGAGTAATGTGAATACGAAGTTTTGTTTTTGCATGTTTTGATTGATTTCAATAATTCATGCAAAAATGAGGAAAAAGTAGCTTTACTCATGAGCAGTTGTTGGATTTTTTATTGAGCTTTGTGCGGTTGGTGTTTCTTTTGGGGCTTTATGGTCGGCCTGGAAAGGGAGAAAATATTGCGTCCGGACAACGGACGTGTTACAGCGGAGGTCCGAGCTCCTGCTCTGCCTCACTGTATCACGTCTGTTGTTCGAACGCAGCTCTGCGTCTAGACTTCGGATGCAATATTTTTCTCCTAGAAATGGGGGTAATATATTGATAATATTTGTATTTTAGTTTTTCTGTTGTTTGGCGAGGCTCATATGGAAGCAGTGTTACATTCATCGTATTCCAAATGCACCAAACCTATCTTTCTTTGTGTTTTTAGAAACCGCTTGATTCAAGTTGTACCTGTCGCAACTCGAAGTCTGTATAAACCCTTCTCAGGTGATTTTATGTGTTTCAGCGTTTTGCCTATTATAATCATAATCATGATAGACAACAAACTCGTTACTAAATGTTAAGCGGCAAGAAAATTTCAAAAAAATCACCGGAGACTTCCCCTAAAACTCTACTACCAATTATGAGTTGAATAAAGTTTTTGTGCTATTATAATCATAATCATCGTATTTCAATTATGAGTTGAAAGTTTTTGTGCTAGTTTTGAGACTACGCCATCTGATATGTAGTATTGTTTTTTATTTTGGTGATTCTGATTATTATGATTTTGATGGTTTCTCTGATGAGCTATGATGACATCATTTCTGCAAAATCTTCAAACCGAAGGTATTTTTTTCTAATGTGGAGTTGTTACTTTGCAAGAATGGTTTCGGCAATCAGAAACCTTTTACTGTTTATTCAGCCATTCTTATGCCGATGACATCTGGTATGCTTTACATGTTTGATTTGTTTTTTCGTGCCTAAATGGACTATATTGAAGTGTTTTCTAGAATCAAGATTGAAATATGGGATTCCATGTTTGATCCAACCTTGAAATTCATATTTGATTCAAAGTTATTTGTTTCAACGTTGAGCAGCAAGGGTTGCTGAATTTTGCTCTTATTAGATGAACTCGGCCATTTTATCCGAGGTAGGCACGAGTAAAAAAAATGGTTGGTTCTATTTTAATTGATTTTTTATTTTTCAATTCAACAATGCGTTTATGTATAGTTGCATGTGTATCATATTAGAAGCAATCATAGAACCAACTTTGCGCTCATTAAGTCTAAAATTTAAAAAGAGATTTTATTCTGGCAAATTTATATACAACAACCAAGCCTTAATCCCATTACATGATTGGCTGCATGAATCATTTTTCTTCATTGTGAATGTCATATTTTCATTTAGTTCTAATAAATTAAGATCATTTTTTATACAATAAGCTCTAGTCTTTCAATTCTACCTCTGCCTTTCTTAATATAAATCAAATCTAAAACACCTATTCTTATAATTGGATCATCATTGGAGCTACACTAACTATCATGAAGATATTCATTTCACATTTTGTCTCTAAGTGTCATCCGCCTAATCATTCTCATCTCCGTAATGCTTAATTTAGTATTATGCTTATCTTTTAAAGGTGAACATTTAACCCTATAGAGCATTGTTGGTCTCATCATCATCTTATAAAATTTTCCTTTCAGTCTGAGCAGTACTTTTCCATCATACAAAAGTCCCGGAGCATTCCTCCACTTCAACAAACCAACTTGAATTTTACTATTAAGATCCCCATCTATATCACCATGACTTTGAACAACAAACTCGAGATGTCTAAATTGTTCGCATCTTTTAATATTTTGATCACCTAAAGTTACACTTGTCACTAGAGCTACCACTACTAAAATTACATTCTATGTATTCGGTTTTAGTTATACTGAAATGAAGGCTTTTAGACTCCAATGTAGACCTACATAATTCATATTTTTAATGGGCTTTTCTCTTGTCTTATCCGCGAGAAGGATATCATCAGCAAAAAGAATACATCAATGTACATCCTCCTGTAAATGTTCTGTAAAACAATCCATAACTAAAGTAAATAAGATATGGGCTTAAAGCCCTGATGTTATCCAATAGAAAATAGGAAAATAATTGGTCAATCCTCCTTCAGTTCGAACACCAGTAACAGCTCTAGTATACATATCTTTAATGACTTGAATGTAAGTCATATCAACACCTTTTTTCTCAAGAACTATCCAAAGGATCTCTTGGAATCTTATCGTAATCTTCTTTTAAATCAATAAAAATCAAATTTAAATCCTTCTTATCATCTCTGAACTTCTCCATCAAACTTCTCAATAAATGTATAGCTTCCATTAGTAGACCTTCCCGACATAAATCCAAGTTGATTATGAGAAATCTTTGTAATACGTCTTAACCTATGTTCAATTACCCTCCCATAATTTTAAAGTACGACAAATCAACTTAATTCATCTATAATTTGCACACATTTGTGCATCCATTTTATTCTTAAAAATGAGGACAAAATACTCTTCCTTCACTCCTCAAACATCTTTTTAGTTTTTAAAATAATATTAAAGAGTTTAGTAAGCCAATAAATTTTCAAATCTTCTAAAAATTTCCACACTTTTATCTTCAGGTCCTACAGACTTTCCTTCTTTAAAGCCATCTCAACTTTTTTTTTTACTAATGCGACGGTAAAAATAAAATATTTTATTATTATTAACTTTATTAGATCACTAAAATCAATCATATTTTCACAAACTTCACTAAAAGATTTATCTCAATAAAATTTGTTAATAGACTTCATCTCCTAGACTAGTACACGTTGATGTAGAAACAACTCAAAATCATCTTTGCACTAACACCTAGAAGCTACCTTCGGTTTTAAACGTAATTAAAGCACCCCCAATTCTTATCACTAATGGTGTAAAACACGCATCTGCTCATTGTAAGATTTTAAAAAATTGTAGTAAATATACTTAAAATTAACACAAGAATTGTAGAAAACTTCGTTACTTTTTAAACATATTAAAATCAATCGATTTCGTCGAAAGCTGTGAGCAAGTTATGGACGTAAAACTAAAGTATGTTGAGCTTCATTGAGGTAACTACTCAGCATCAAACAACTGTAGATTAGTTGTATGTAATTTTGGCTCTCTTATACTGTTTTTAGTTTATTCTACATGTTTCTAACCAAATAAAAAATAATTATCCTGTATTTATTTTACAAATAATTAAATGATTTATGTGTATTCATAATATGCTGTTATTAAATCATAATAAACTATTTTTTTTTCATCCGACCAACAGCCGCATTTAAAACTTCAAACAAAGCGCAAACATTTAATAAACAAATATTTTTCTTCAAAATATATTAGAGCGAGCATGTAATTGTGTTTGCTTTGCAGGGATAGCTATGATTTTATATAATGATTCTTGATGATATGATTATTATAATCAATCCGGGGAAAGAAGTATAAAATATATTTTTTTATATGAATAATTTTAGAGAACTTCTCATTCTAGGAGATAGTATTTTCGCAATGGCAAAACCAAAACTGTCATGTTGGTGCTAAGGGAGCCATCTATCTATAAATCTATCAACTCTCCACTCCTCCACTCCTTGTTAGTGTTATCTCATCCCCATAGCAATGGTTCCACTTGGGTGAAATGAAATTCTCATGTCCTATGGCAGCTAATGGCTACCTTCAGCAGTGTTTGCCATTAGTAATGATACTTGAAGATCCGTGCCAAAATCTTCTCTTAGGCCTTAGTTTTCATTCGCTAAACTTGTATTGCAGTCAATTATGATGTATAAGGTAAACTTGGAAACTTATTATTACATACCAAACAATTCTTATGCATTTACACATATCACTTGTAAACATTCGTATTTAAATATGTTAAATGTGAAATACACATTCTCATGCATAAGAATTGTCTGGTATGTAATAATTAGCTGCTACAACTTGAAGTGTTATTACAAAATGCTATAAACCTAAATATCAAATTTTAGGTGTGAGATGTGTAAATGCATAAGAATTATGTGATATATATGTTGGTTAAGTAGTTATTTTTCACTTGTTGGCTAATTATTTGCTACATGTTTGAAGTAGTGGAGTTGTGGGATTGTGAGGTAGTTGCTTCATGTTTGAAGTAGTGGATTTGTGGGGTTGTGAGGTAGTTGCTACATGTTTGAAGTAGTGGAATAGTAATAGCTACTTTTGTAAAGCCTATAAAGGCTTTAGTCATTATTTCATTTTGTGTGTGAGTAAAAAAAAAAGAAAGAAAAGTGTTTCTTCTTTCTTTTTAACTTGTATCAGTGGTATAAGAGCCACTACAAGGTAAGAAGGGTGTGTTTGCATGTTTAATGAGAGCAATCCAAAAAAAGAGTCATGCAACACTTTTTTTTTCCTTTATTTGCAGCGGTAATCATGGCTACATATTCAAATTTTGTGCAAGCAACCATCAAAGGAAACCATCCCACGCTTTGATGGTCACTATGACCATTGGAGCATGCTAATAATTTTTTTTTTTTTTGCTGTCAAAGGGATATTGGGCAGTAATTAAATCTGGAATACAAGAGCCACTAGCAGGTGTGGCCTTGATGGAAACTCAAAGTGCAGAACTAGAAGCAAGAAAGCTAAAGGATTTGAAGGAGAAAAATTTTCCCTTTCAAGTCTTTGATCATTCCATCCTGGAAGCTATTCTTTGCAAAGAAACTTCTAAGGATATTTGAGACTCTTTGAAGAAGAAGTATCAAGGCTCTACGAGAGTGAAGCGTGCACAACTTCAAGCATTGAGAAGGGAGTTTGAGATGCTACCAAAGAAGGAAGGAGAATTTGTCACCAGCTATTGTTCCAGAACCATGGAGATTAGCAAAATGATGTGAATCCATGGAGAAAAGACGAATGACGTCATCATTGTGGAAAAGATTTTGCGTTCTTTGACTCCAAAATTTAATTATGTTGTCTGTTCAATTGAGGAGTCAAAAGACATTGATGCACTCTCTCTTGATGAGTTGCAAAGCTCCTTACTGGTCCATAAATAGGAGATGAGGAGAGATTCAACAACAGAAGAACAATCTTTAAAGGCTTCTAACGATACCCATTCCGACAATTTCAAAGGGAAAAGGGTAAAAGTAGTGGTAGAGGAAGAGGAAGAGAGTCTGGAAAAAATGATGAAAGCAGAAATTTCAAGACCAATAATGAACAATCTCATGGCAAAGGAAGAGGACGGGATTTTGAAAAATCCAAGGTAAAGTGCTTTCGATGTCATAATTATGGTCATTATGCATCTGAATGTTATACAAAGTTGCCTCATGGTAAAGAAAGGGAAGAAAGTTCAAATTTTGGCATGGAGAAGGAAGCAAAAACGTTGTTGATGGTTGTTCAAGATGGAAAAAAAAAACTGAAGCTGATATTTGGTATATAGATACAGGCTGCAGTAACCATATGAGTGGAAGTTAAGTCTTTTTTTCCCTATCTAAATGAAGATTTTCATTCTACATTGTGCTTTGGTGATCATTCTACTGTAAAAGTGATAGGAAAAGACAATATTAAGATAAGAACCAAGAATGGTTTTGTGGAAACGATTTCTAATTATTGTATGTTCCTGACCTGAAAATTAATTTATTGAGTGCTGATCGGTTACAAGAAAAGGGTTAAGTAATCACTATTAAGAATGAAATTTTTGAAATTTATGATTTTGTTAGAAGTGCTATTGCAATTTTTTAGATGAATTCAATATTGCTTGATGGCTGAGATGAAAGATCCTTCATGGCTTTCGCATTTTTGTTACGACCACTTGAGTTTTGGTGGATTGAAGACCCTCAACAGAAAAATATGGTAATGGCCATCTTCAAACCACCACTCCTTTCCAAATATGTGAAGAATGTGTTGTTAGCAGACAACATCGTTCTGAATTTTCAAAACGGAAGTCATGGAGAGCAAAAGAAGTTTTTCAGCTGGTTCATTCAGACATTTGTGGTTCAATAAACCCAACTTAATACTTCATTACCTTAATTGATGATCTTTCCAGAAAAAAAAACTTAGATTTATTTTTTACATGAAATATTAGAAGCTTTCTCTACATTTTAAAACTTCAAAGTTCTTGTGAAGAATGAAACAAGAAAGAAAATTCAGACCCTATGAACAAAACGTGTTGGTGAATATTGCTCAATGGAATTTGAAGCTTTTTGTGTAGGGCATGACATTCAAAAAAAACTTACAGATGCATATAGACCACAACAGAATGGTGTATCAGAAAGGAAAATAAAACCATTCTCGACATCGTGAGAGGCTTGCTGGGAAAAGGAATAATTCCAAGGTCTTTTTGGCCAGAAGCAGTAATCTAGAGCATTCATCTTTTGAACAGAAGCACAACCTTTGTTATTCAAAACATAACACCAAAAAAGGCTTGGAGTGGGAGAAGACCAAATGTGGATCATTTCAAAATCTTTGGATGCATTGCATCTGCTTATGTTCCAGATCAGAAAAGGAAGAAACTTGATGACAAAGATGAAAAATGTGTCTTTCTTGGTATAAGTGATACATCCAAAGCATACAAATTGTTCAATCCACTAACAAAAAAGATTGTGACAAGTAGGGATGTTGTTTTTTATGAAGAAAGCACTTGGGATTGAAATAGGCATTAGCCAACTCAAGTCCTTTATGAAGCTGATGTTGATTAAAAGCAAATTTCAGAACCTTACGAGTGAAAACTCATCAAGTGCTACTCTTACAGCTATTGAAGTTGCACTAATAGCTGCTTGAATTAATTATCTTCGTCGTGTTTAATTATCTTCGTCGTGTTCGAAGAAGGCCAACTTGGATGCACAACTATGAGGTAACTGTAATTGACAATTTAGAAGATCCAATTACAGATTTTGATCTGTTTTCATATTCTGATCCTACCATGTTTGAAACTGCCATCAAAGAAGAAAAATGGAGAAAAACAATGGATGCTGAAATTGATGCCATTGAACGGAATGACACTTGGGAGCTCTCTGATCCTCCAAATGAGTTTAAACAATGTCGAAAGAAAATGGTGAAATTGACATGCACAAAACACGCTTGGTTGTCAAGAGATACAAGCAGCAATATGGGGTTTATTATACAAAAATCTTTTCTACAGTAGCAAGACATGACACAATCAGGTTGGCGTTACATTAGCAACACAGAATTATTAACCTTTATTCCAACTACATGTCAAATCAGCATTCGTGCATGTGTACCTAGAGGAACATGTATTTATCGAACAAACCCCTAGTTATGTGAAGATTGGAAATGTGCATAAAGTTTAACGATTGAAAAAGGCTCTTTATGGACTAAAACAAGCTCCACGAGCTTGGTATAATCGTATTGAGTATTATTTTCTTAAAGTTGGTCTTTCTAAGTGTTCGTATGAGCACACACTTTTTGTTAAGATTAGAGATAAACGGGAAATGCTCAATGCATGCTTATATGTTGATGACTTATATTTACTGGCAATTGTGATGTTATGTTTGAAGAATTTAAAAGGTGTATGATGAATGAATTTGAAATGTCTGACCTTGGTATGATGCACTACTAGCTTGGCATAGAAGTAGATCAATTGGCTGATGGGATCTTTATTTCTCAAAAGAAGTGAATTGGAGAAATCTTGAACAAATTTCTAATGAAGGATTGTAATCTTGTGAATACTTCAACTAAAGTTGGCTTGAAGTTACACAAAGATCATGAAGGAAGAAAAATTGACAGCATCTTCTACAAACAAATTGTGGGTAGTTTGATGTATTTAACCACAACAAGGATAGATATAATGTATTATGTGAGTTTAATCATAAGGTATATAGAGATTCCTAGATAAATGCCCTTGTTAGCTGCTAAAATATTTCTTTGTTACTTTAAAGGAACAAGAGACCTTAAAATATTTTACAGGAAGGGTGTAAAGTCTAATTTGTTAGGTTTTACTGACAGTAATTATGTAGGAGATCAAAATGATAGAAAGAGCCTTTCAAGCTATGCTTTTATATTTGGAACAAGTGCTATTTGTGGTCTTACGAATAATGGAACAATTTATCTAATCTATTGCAGGAGTGAAGATCAGATTCCTGATATATTCACAAAAGCTCTCAAGATGGAGTCATTTATGAAGCTTAGAAGATCACTTGTACTATGCTCACGGGAAACAATCAAGACTTTAAACTGAATGTAAGCAAACATCAGTTTAAGGGAGGGATTGTTGATTAATTAGCTATTTTTACTTGTTTGTTAATTGGTTGCTGTATGTTTTAAGTGGCGGAGATGTTTGAAGTAGTAGAATAGTAATTTTTCATTATTTCATTTTGTGTGTGAGAAAAAAAAAAAGAAAGAAAAATATTTCTTCTTTCTTTTTAACTTGTATCAATACAAGTAAATTTTTATTATCAAGTAAAATAATGTGATTAGTTATTTAAAAAAAAATACATGTCATAAATATAATCCTAATATGAAATTATATCCTAAGCTTTTAACCCCATAATTTTCACATAAATAGCCCCTCTTGAACATGCTCCAATCAAATATACCATAACAATATTAAAGTTCCATAACATTATTAATGCTCTCAATATTTACCATACAAATCATATTAAAAACAATTCAAATTCATACAATTAATTTCAAGGATCAGATCGAATTAAAAGTCCAATCATATGAGATGGAAAGAACATAGCCATAAACATTCTGACACAGTTCTTAATCATTTGAAGTCCTCTTTGCCCATTTATCCAACCATTCCTTCCATTCCTCTCATCTATCAAGTGAGCCGATCATCACCCTGAACCAAAACAAAAATTAAATAATTAAAAAATAATAATTAAATAAACCGTAATTGCTTGAAAAATTCCTATTATAGAATTAATCTTAGTTTTAAGACGACCAAACATTAAAAATTAAATTTTTTTTTTAATGCTTTCTTATTGAATTTAGTAAATCCGATGAATTTAAGAATTTCTTTAATCATCGCTCCCTCGGTCGCACGAAAAAATAATCTGTCCGGACGTGCGGTCAGTGTGTTCAGACGGCCAACCACCGACCGCCACGTCCCTTGTCAAGGTGCACGATGATGTGGTGTCGGACAGTCCGCCGTCTGACGTGCGGTGTCTAAACATAATATTTTCTCGAGTGTATCAATTTTTGCTGAATTTGATAAAACCCTAAATATTCCAGCAGTGAACGGGCAAAAAAAAAAACCTAGATTTACATAAAAGGAAAAAAATCTCCAAATTAAACCATCACGATCGAATATGAAAACAATTATTATTAAGAAAAAAAAAAAAAAGAGTTGAAGACGAACCAATCATAGACGGTAGGGCTCCGCGGCTTCGCCACCTTCTTCCGATGCGAAGCCGGAGAAGACGGCTGACAACCGCCGGCGATGGCCGGAATGATGTCGAGGGAGGCGGCGGCGGAGTTCGAGGACGAGAAGCGGCGGGCTTGGCCGGAATCGGGGAGCGGGCCGGCCAACGTTTCGTCCCAGAGGTGGTTGAAGAAGCTCGCCTGAATTGCAGCCATCGTGTTTGATAGAACTCCTGAGAGGGAACTAGATCTCGTTTTATGCAGGGAGTTGTTGTGTGTTGTTATTTATATAGTTAGCAGATGATTTATTATGAGCCGAACAAGGAGGATAAGCCTTAATCAACGATTATTGAATAATTAATAATATATTAAAGAGATATTTGCATAAATGCCACTCAATTACTTTGTATTTACATTTTACATCCATACCAACCTTATCCATGCATAAAAACATGTATTTTACCTTCTAAAAGTTAAAATGGTGGTATTTTTTGTGGTATAAATGTAAAAAAATAAAATTTAGGTGTTATTTTAAATTATGATTTTATTTGTATGAATATAATTTATGAAAAGAATATGTAATTATTTTGTGGTTTAATAATTAATATGTATTAAGAAGAATATTAAGTGGTACTGTTAAAATTTATGATTTTAGCATGTAAATTGAATTAATATTCTTGCGTTTTATTCATTTAATAATTAAAAAAATTAATATAATTTTATCTTGATTAATTTAATTAAAAACAAATTGAATCAATAGCTAAAGTTTAAAAAAAAAAAATCAAAATTATAATAATTAAATTGCCAAAAAAAAATTAATTTGCTTTGATTTTATCAAAACAATCCACGCTCTTAATCTTTGGTGGTATAGACTATTAAACTTGCTAAAGATAATGATAATAATATATTTTTTTTAATCTATATTGATGACTTCTTCTAATTATACAGAACGATGACAGCATGGCAACTATTTTCTTAAATTGTGGTATATTTGGAACATCGGTGTTATAAATGTAAATATGAAAGTGTAGTGGTAGATGTATAAATACATAAATATTATGTGATTTTTATGTAATTTTTTTTAATAAAAAAGAAAAGCAAGAGTTTTTATTAATGGAGCACATGTAAATCCTTAAAAAACATTTGTTATGCTTAATTTTAAGATAACATAAATAACACATTTATTTACATATATTGGGCCACATAAAATAATTGTTAATTTATTTTCCAACAATCTCCCACTGGGGCCACATGTGTCATTTTATAAATGTGTTTACTTTAGTGAGCTCAAACTTTAATATTATATATAGGGGCATTCTTTAACAATCTTGTCCATTAATTATATTAATATAAGACCAAAGAGGCCTTAATGACAAGTATAACATGATTGGACCCATCAATAATCATGTATATCAATATAATCAAACGATATATTAATCCCGACTGTTTATATGCAATAATATAACAATGTGTTTGATTATATTTTTCACGTATCTTTCCTTACTTTGCAACAGTACCAAAAACTTGATCCTAGAAAAAATAAGAATTTAACTTTTTAACTTAATATATATTGACATACTACACAAGTATATTTATCGTTATCAAGTAATATAAGACTTTTTTATTAAGCCCCGAATATCAAACCCACAGGGATTATTCACAGTATGCGATAATTAAAGTAACAAACTTTCTACTTTAAAACGATAAATACTTAAACTATAGTTTTTATCACAGGAATGAAATTTAAACTTTTTTTAGTATTTTTAATGTTTGAAAAAAAAATAAAACTTATTAAAGATAACTTGAGTATATGTAAAAGAAAAACACTGAATACGAAATATCTTTCTCCTTATCATGAATTAGTAATAAGTATAAGAATTCTGTTGTGAAAATATTCAAATTGTGCTGTGTCAAATATGAGCAATATTATTCTCTACCCTTATAAGAGATGCGATAAAGAACATTGGCTAATTTAAAGTTTGAATAGTTCTGAAGACCAGTTAGGAAGGGAAGATACTAGCTCTCACTCTAGAGTTCCTTCCACTTGGGGACTAATATCTCGTATCAAAACCTAAAATAATAAACCAAGTTGGGGCTTTAGCCTGTCACTTTAAAGTCCTCTAGCTCTACACCCTTCAAAGATTAATTTTCTTTTTATTTGCACTCAATCATATGAACTACATTCTCATTCATACAATCTCATGTGATTCTTTCCAATTGTTAACTGAGACAAAATCATCTCGGTTCTTACATGTTCTCACAACAAATTTTAACATCTAGATGGACCAGATCAAGAAGTAAATAAAGTGCATGGAATTAAATCATCACAACTTCTTCCAACAATAAAGAATAATACTCTCCACAACTTCCATCCAACACTTTAATTACTTATCATTTTATGGAGAAAGATAAAGAAAACTACTAATAATCCATAAAGAAACTAAAAACCACACTTTAGTTTAAAAGTAAAAATCATTGTCAAACCAACAAGAAATCTCGATTAAAACCAAAAGTAGTTTAAAACAAAGATAAAAACTAATCTCAAATCTTCCACCAAACTCTTGAAGTTCTTTTGAATATCTTCTCTCTTACAACACTCTTAACACTCAAAATAAAACTAAAAAAAAAGGAAAAATAAATTTGTGGTGCCTAAAATTTTCTCCACAAAATTCTTCAAGAACTTTTCAGGACTTCTAAAAGTTTCAACTTCATTCTTTTATAATTATCCAAGGGGTGTCTTGATATCTCTTCAAAATGTGTCCTGATTCAATGTATTTATCAAGGGATGTCTCCTTTCACAAGTCCTTTAATTATATTTTAGTCATTGGTGATTATAACCACCCATTTTGGCCAATATGTGCTTCAAATGTCTCTTCGAAATTCGTCAAATGAATTAACCTGTCAAGTAACTATCACTTGCGCTTAAGCGTGGGGCCTCTGAAGCTTAGGCGCGGCTTTCTCTGTTTCACCGACACTTAAGCGCCGGTTCTAGCGCTTATGCGCCAAAATACTTTTGCATCATTTTTGAATTTTTGCTCGAAATTTGATTTTTTTAACTCATTTTATCAATTTCACATTTTCACTTTTACTTAAAAAAAATATACAATTTTTTTTCATTAAAGCGCAATATCTCAAAAATAGTTATAAAAATATATCTAAAATCATTATCTATTTTAGGTGTATCACATATCAAATAGGGATGTGTAGCATAAAAACTACAAGCAATGTGATATACATATGCTTAATTCCAAATTGTTAGAATTGAAACTTTAATGAGTCCAGAAAAAATTGAAAATCAGAGTTAAAACTAAATTAGATTCTTTATTTTTTCATATATATATATATATATATATATATATATATATATATATATATATATATATATATATATATATATATATATATATATATATATAT
>NEWO01000003.1:6051206-6066704 GCA_003013225.1 Phalaenopsis aphrodite
GTATGGCATCCTTTTAGAGCTCGAGGAGATGAGAATGGGATCCAAGTAGACATAGTAGCCATTTGTAGATTTTCTATCATCTGGATTACCTGCCCAATCCGCATCAGTATATGCATATGGCTCGAGGTTACCAGCTTTAATATGTAGCCCATAGGTTAAGGTACCTTTTAAATACTTGAGTAAGCTTTTAAGTATTTGAAAATGTTGTGTATTTGGATTGTGCAAAAATTGGCTAAAAAGTTGACTGCAGAGGTAATATCAGGTCAGATGACCGTTAAATATTGCAAGGAACAAAGTAGTTGTTTACATGTCTATTGTTCAGCTATTAATGAGGGATTATTGTTAATGTTATATGCTTGTGTAAATTGGCTAAAAAGTTGACTGCAGAGGTAATATCATGTCGGATGACCGTTAAATATTGCAAGGAACAAAGTAGTTGTTTACATGTCTATTGTTCAGCTATTAATGAGGGATTATTGTTAATGTTATATGCTTGTGTAGGTGGTGGTGTGAGAACTGGTTTGGAATCAATCATATTGGCTTTTTTTAAGAGCTGGATGATATATTTTGTTTGATTCATAAAGTAACCATCATTTGTTTTATTTATTTATAGTCCCAAAAAGTGAGAAAGTTGAAATAGGTGTTTTAAATTAAATAGCATGTCAAGGGTATTGATTAATTTATTAGTGATTTTTGCATTATTTCTTGTTATCAAAACGTCATCAACATTGATGAGAAGAAAAATTTTGGTATGCTCATGCTGATAGATGAGTAGAAAAAGATCCACGGTACTTAATTGAAAGTTTTGAGTAAGAAGAAAATTGAAGAAAAGTAGAATACCATTGTCTTGGTGCTTGTTTTGGCCCATAGATAGCTTTTTGCAACTTACATAATTGGAATATTGATTATCAATAAACCTTGGGGGTTGAGGCATATAGATGGTATCATTGAGTTTACCATGCAAAAATGCATTAAAAACGTCCAGTTGTTGAATTCTCCAATTTTCCATAGCAGTTAAAGTGATTAGCATACATATTGTGGAGAAGTTTGCCGCTAGACTGAAGGTTACTTGATAATCAATCTCATATTGTTGCTTAAACCCTTGAGCTACAAGTTAAGCTTTATAACGAGCAATAGTTCTATTTCAATGGTATTAGGTCCATTTTGAGCCTAAAATGTTATGGTTAGGGGAGGTGGAACGAGTATCCATGTGGCTTGGTGTTGAAGCACCATGAATTCTTTGGACATGGTGTTTCTCCAGTGGATTGTGCAAAAGCTTGCTTAAAAGTAAGAGGTGTATCAGTTTGATGCAAATTGAATATTTTTGTGGGTTTAAGGTTACATGTTTTGGAAACTAACCATAGGAAGAGAAATGGGTAAAGTACTTTTGTGAGGAGAAGGCTATGAGTTAGTTGAATAGGAAGGAGAAGATGGGAGATTTGGTTGTGGTAACAGAGTTATTAGTATTATTAACTGCAAATAAATTTGTTGAAGAAGAAGGAACAAAAGGTTGGGAGTGTAACGTAGATGTGGGACATGATGTCTCAGGTTAAATAGTTGGTAAGAAAATATCAGAAAAAGGAAAATTATTTTCTATAAATGTTACATGATGGGAAATAATATTTTGTAGTGTAGATGGATTATAGCAGTGATACCCTTTATGTTTGTTGTTGTAGCCAAGAAAAATGCATTGAGGTGCGTTAGGTGAAAATTTGTTGATATGGGAGGGTGGATGCCATGGAAAAAAAGAGCAACCAAAAGTTTTTAAATGTTGACATGTAGGTATTTTCTTAAAAAGAAGCTGAAAAGGAGATTTATTAAAAGTGGCAGGGGATGCAAGACGATTAATTAAATAAATAGATGTATCAACAGCAGCCATCCAAAATTTGTGAGGTAATTTAGCATGATATAATAGTGTTCTAGCAGTTCTTAAAATATGTGTGTTTTTCCTTTCTACTATGACATTCTGTTTAGGTCTGTAGGGGCAGCTAACTTGATGTTGGATGCCATGAGTTTGAAGATAAGTTGTTTTATATTCACTACCATCATTTGCACTTAGAATTTTAATATTTATGTTAAACTGATTGTATAATTGTTTGTGCAGGTTAATAAAGCAAGTGGAATATCATATTTAGAAACTAAAGGAAAAAACCAACAGTAACGTGGAAATGCATCAATGAAAGTAACATAATACTTGAAGCCATTAATGGAGGGGTTAGCAAATGGGCCCCAAATGTCATTATGTAACATATCTAGTAATTTATATTGAGTAGTACTAGAAGTAAAAGGTATTTTATGGCTTTTGTTTTGATAATATTGAGTACATGCTTGAGCAGAAGTAAGACTATGAAGTTGAGGGTGAAGATAAAAAATCTATTGTAAGGTTTTTGCATGGGGATGTCCAAGTTTGTTATGTCATGTAAAGTCATTCTTTGTGGTAGCTAATGTCGTAATTGGGTACAGCCTTTTATGTGTTGGACCTATTGTTGTTGGGAGATCTAATGATATACACACCAGTTGTTGTGGTATATAGAAATAAAACAAGAGGACGATCGATGAAGCGAAAATGTAGAATGAGAAAAATTCACACCAGAAAACAGTAACACCGCGGAACACACAGATTTACGTGGTTCAGCAAATTGCCTACGTCCACGAAGTTGCAAGGGATTTTACTACTTGAAGAAATTTACATCAGTCGATCACCTGACTTACAAGAGGAATCTCTCACTCTTCGTTGCTCTCTCTCTTCTTCTCTCTCTATTTTTTCTCTCTCTACACTAAGATACACCGAAGAAACTCTACACCGAGATACATCGAAGAAGAAACACGTACAAAAGAAATAAGCTCAATTTCTCTTCTACCAGAAGCCACCACGAAGAAGCCTAGAGAGAACAACCTTCTTCTTCTTCTTCTTCTTTCTTCTTCCTTCTGCCGCAAGGAACTACCGCTTGCACTTCTCTTCCTCTGCCCCGAGGAAACCTTCCTCTATCTCGAATCCCGAGGAAACCGAAGAAGAATTCAAACCGTGACTTAGAAAACTTCAAGGAGAGCCGTCCCAAGTCTTTTATCGCGAACAGGAAGGAGACGTCGTAACTATTCATGAAACGAGAGCGGGAACAATTCGCGAATTGAAAGCGAGCAGGAGTGGTCGCGGGCTTTCCCGAAAGGGAGGCGGGATCGGGATCGCGCTGATTCGCGATCGAGCAGTGCGGGAGCGGGAGCGGGCTCCAACACTTAACAATCTCCCACTTGAAGACTGATACACCTGCTACAACGTCTTCTTCCTCAAACTGAAATCCTCCACTAGCGACATCGCCTTTTTCTCCAAACATGAATCCTCCACCATGAATCCTCCACTTTGAATCCTCCACCTCTGCAGCTCAAAGCCTCTGTATTCACTCCAGAAGACCAACTTAAGATGTGCACAACTTCAATTTCTCAAGAGTAACACTCTCAGTCAATATATTAGCAGACCACATACAGTTTTGCACCTTTAAGCTATTTTCTGGGTCACTATTGTCTCTTCTTACAACTCCCAGTGCATGGGCAACATCCTACCTCTGCTGAAAGCCTTTTTCAACAAGTCTAGTCTTGTACCTCTTACTGACATCACACTCAGTCTTCGTCTGGTACACCCACTTGTTGTGCAATGTCTTCTTCCCTAGTGGAAGTTCTGTCAGCTCCCACTTGCTCGAACTTTCATCTTGCAAGATTTTTTCATAGCTCTGTGGTTCTCCAACATCTGTCTATGGAACAATAGGAATGGGTGCCCCGGACCCACTCTCTTCTTCACTTTCATCACTGCCCTGCACTGTGGCCTCTGGTAGATTTCCTACCACATTCAAAGCCCCTGAATCCAATATCAAGTCTTCAACAGAACTATGAACTGTCAGCAGTAGTAAATCCTGTGATTCTTCAGATACCACATTTGCGCTATCATTCTCCATCTTCTTAGGATTCCTGCAGCTCCTCCTTATGTGGCCAGCCTTGCCACAATTCTAATAGGTTGCATGCTTACTAAACTTTGATTTTGATCTCTCTATACTTGAGTTCCCGTCATGTCATCTCCCTCTGAAATCAACATTCAATGTCGAACTCGAACTTGAGACCTCGCCAGAATCTTTCATGCGAACTTCCTCAGCCAAAATCAAATCATGAATATCATCGTATTTCAGTTTAGATTTACCTGCAGAACTGCTAATTGCTATCCTCATGACTTCCCAACTATCTGACAATGAAGTCAACAAGATCAGTGCAGATATCTCATCATCAAAATCAATTTTCATAGACGATAATTGATTTGTGATAGTATTGAAATCATTCAAGTGTTGAGCAACAAAAACATATTCCGTCTTCCTCAAATTAAATAACTTCTTCATCAAGTGCAACTTGTTATTCGTCGATGGTTTTTCATACATACCTGATAAGACTGTCATGAGATCTGCAGTTGTCCTTTCCTTGAAGACGATGTGTGCAACGGACCTCGATAGGGTCAATCTAATAACCCTCAAAACCTGTCGATCCAACAAATTTCATTCAACCTCATCCATCATTTCAAGTCTTTTCCCCAAAAACGAAAGATGAAGTTTCTTCCCATAAAGATAATCCTCTATCTGCATTCTCCAATAATCAAAATCTGTGTCATCAAATTTCTCGATCCCTAAAACCTTCACTTCATCTGCAGCCATCATTCTTCCTCAGATCCGAACAAAACTCTGACACCAGTTGTTGTTGGGAGATCTATTGATACACACACCAGTTGTTGTGGAATATAGAAATAAAACAGAAGAACGATCGACGAAGCGAAAAAATAGAATGAGAAAAATTCACACCAGAAAACAGTAACACAGCATAACACAGATTTACGTGGTTCGACAAATTGCCTACGTCCACAGAGTTGCAGAAGATTTTCCTACTTAAAGAAATTTACATCAGCCGATCACCATGACTTACAAGAGGAATCTCTCACACACTCTCTCTCTCTACTTCTCTCTCTACGTTGAGATACACTGAAGAAACTCTACATCGAGATACACCGAAGAAGAAACACGTACAAGAGAAATAAACTCAATTTCTCTTCTGCCACAAGCCACCACGAAGAAGCCTAAGGAGAACAATCTTCTTCTTCTTCTTTCTTCTTTCTTCTGCCGCAAGGAACTACAGCTTGCACTTCTCTTCCTTTGCCCCGAGAAAACCTTCTTCTATCCCGAATCCCAAGAAAACCGAAGAAGAACTCAAACCGTGACTTAGAAAACTTCAACGAGAGTCGTCCGAAGTCTTTTATCGCGAACAGGAAGGAGACATCGCGATTATTCGCGAAATGGGAGCAGGAACAATTCACGAACTGAAGGCGAGTGGGAGCGGCCGCAGGCTTTCGCGAAAGGGAGGTGGGAGTGGAATCGGGATCGCGCCGATTCACGATCGAGCAGTGCGGGAGCGGGATCAGCGTAGATCGGGCTCCAACACTTAAAAGGACCATGAAGGAGTGTTTTGTGGTTGAGTCGATCTTGAATGGCAAAACCACTAACATCAAATATGATGGAGCAATTATTATCTTTTGCTAGTTTATAAACAAAAATTAAGCTATGTGAAATATGTGGAGCATGAAAAAGAGTGGAGAGAACAAGCTTAAGATCTAGCGTGGGCAATAGCCCAACACCAATATGTGATATTTCTATAGTTTGACCATTTCCCACTGTGATCGAATCTTGCCCTGTATATGGAGTCAGATTCTAAAGGTTTCCACTGTAAGGTTTCAAGTGAGTCGCAACTCTGAATCTAAAACCCATTCTTGTTCCTTAGGTGAAACATTGGATACGAATGCAACTACTTGATTTATTAATGAATGTTTATACTGCAAATTTATACTGTGCCAACACCGATCTGTTGTATGTCCATTCTTGTGACATTTACAGATAGATATGATCTTATTTGTGTTTGTATTGAATGATGCTGAGTTATTTTGTGAAAAGACAGCTTTAGATTGATTTCTTGAATTGTAGTTTTTGGTTTTGTAATGAAGTAAAGCTTGTTGTAGAGGATTCTTGACTCTCGCAGCGAGTAATATTGCTTTCTTCGCTATGCAAAAGATAATAAAATTTCTTTAGGAAAATGGGGTTGAGTACGAATTGCACTTTTACTTTTGCAGGTAGCCCATTGAGAGTGTATAAAATGATGTCTTCTTTGTTGATGGTGGATTCTGCTACAGCTATGTTATCGACCATAGTCTTTATTATGATAGGATATTGAGCCATATTATTGTTGCCCATGATAAGGTTGTGTACTTCATTCTCGAGCTGTATGACTCTAGAACGATTGGTTGCTTGAAATCTTCTTTCAAGTATAATCCATATTTTTACTGTGCTGTTGAGATCCAAAATATAGGATAACACTGATGCAAATATGATTGAAAGCATGTTTGCACTCAAGTTTTGATCCACCAATTTACATAGTTGATAATCGCGATTGTTGGAACCAGAATCTTGATTTGATATAGCAGAAACAGAAACTGTGGGATCTAAAAAGGCTTTAAGACCATTTGCATGGAAGAGTTTTCTGATTTAAACCTTTCATATTGCATAATTGTCATATGTTAGGGAAATAGTAACCACGTTCTTGATGTTAACCATCAAGAATTTCAAAACAGTTCGAATACTTATCTCCTCACCCTGTTAATAGTATCTGTGGGTTGAGAAGGAACCTGAGAAGATGTTGAGGAGTTGTGATTCATGGATCTTATTGCGTTAAAGCTTCAGCTCTTATACCATGAAAAGAATTAGAGGAGAGATATAGAGAGAAACGATAGAAGAACAAATAAATTATTTCATTCATTACATTTCTATTACAAATGCTCATGTTATATAGAACTTAGAATGGCATACTTGTAATTTACATACATGGGCAAAACAGTAAACATACAATATGTGTCATCTATTAAAACAAAGTAGCTTTCTTTTAACACTTCGTAGAAGCTTGGAGAACCCATGAAAGAAGCCCCAGGCGAGCCCCAAGCTGCGTGCGGTGTCCGATCCGTATGAAATAATTTTTCGTCCAACAGAGGCTTGGACAAAGACACATGTAAGTGCGGTTTTAAAAATCATATATAATTATCTAGTTTATTTCCCTCTCTATATCTCTTTGTTGATATTGATTCAGTAGAGCAGTATATCATAATCTTCACTATAAAAACTATAATTTGGATTGATTTTGATCGATTAAACTGTTTTTTTTTCTCAGTTTACTAAATTCATAGACATAAATCAAATCAAATCAAATCAAGCGAGTTATACAGATAAAAAAACTGAAATCAAATCAAACTTGAACAATCCATATACATTTAAAACAAAAAAATCCTTGGAAAGCCAAATGCTACTGATGAGAACATACACAGAGAAATTGAACAAATTATTCAATAACCAAAAAATTACATCAATCTTACTGAAACCTAAAGAACCAGGAAGAAAAAACGAACTCCAAATGATTAGTAATCATAATGAGTTAATTTAACTTCAAATCTTCTAATCAATTCTGTTAACATTTCTTCCCTTTCCTTCTACCTAAAATCGCAGAAATCAACCAAGAAATTAGTACAAATGCCTCTTATTAAACATGAGGGGATAATGCTCACCGTCCGCCATTCATAACCCGGCGATCTCAACAAGCATAGAAATCGATGAGCTCATCGAGCAACTCCGGCTGAGGATCCGCGTTCTCCAGCATCCAAAGGAGATGCTCAAACAGCACAACCTCGCACCCTACGAAAGCGCCGCCATCACCGCCGCTAGATCGGTTGATTAAGGTTTGGAAGATCGGGCGATCGATGACATCGGAGCTTAGAAGATACCTCCGGCGAGATTTCCCGACGAATACGGGGTGGAAGCCGCTGGGAATATCGTCGTCGTCCGTCGATTCGCTCGAACCATCTCGGCCGCCGCCGCCGCCTGTGAGAGTGGTCCGGGTTGAGGAGTTCCACCTCTTGATTATGGATCGGAGCTTGCTCAGCTTCCCGTTCTTCGCCATTTTTGCTTACAGGCGGAGATGGGAATCTGATATTTGGAAAGCTAGGGGAAGCGGGGAAGACGATGGAAGCGTCGAGGGCTTATATATAAAAGCGAAAATTTTGGATTTATAAAATATGAATTTAATGGATAAAGGCGTGGTCGAGTTTTATTTTCCAGGATCGTGTCCTAATTCTGGGAAAAAAATTGTGTATATAAGCCGTACGCAGAGTTGTGTATGTTCGTAACCTACAAATAAGTTATAGGGAGAATTTTTATACTTCCTATAAGCTTTTTGTAACCTACATGTACCTTCTAATAAGTTAAACGTTGTGTTTTCATATACAGGTAGGTTACTAGGAGGTTACAGGGGGTATAACGTGGTTATAACCTCCCAAAATCCTCCCTGCAACCTGTTTGCAGATTACAGACGTACGCAGCTCTGCGTACGTCTTATGTACGCAAATTTTTTACCTAATTCTGAGAGAGAATTACATGTATGCCATTTAATTATTTTGTATTTACATGTAATTCTTTGTTTTTTTATTTTTCGGACATGCCATTATATTTATGTATGGAAATGAGTATTTCTTGTTTTTACTTAAAATAAATATACTTTTATCTGATATAAAAAAGTTGGGTGGTATATAATATGCCATCAATAAATTTTATAATTCGGCGCGAGTCTCGAGATAATTTTTTAAGGGACGTCCAAACTTAGATTAAAAATCATTATTTCTACAAAATTTTAGTTAAATTGTTTAGCTCGGCAAGACGGATCCAATGATATAAAAAATGTTTGTAGTCAAATTAACTCTAGACCAAGCTCTTAAACCATTTTTAAAAGCTTTATATGCATAAGTAGAATACCAAATGTTTTCTAAATCTAACTAACTTATAGTCAAATCGATTGTCTCAGACAGACTAATCTAATATGCTCAATATCACTTAATTCAGATATTATTAAAATACTCAAATGTTCATTAAACGTCGTCAGATCAAGGAAATCACATCGGGGCTGTTCGATAAAGTGGTTTGAATTTTTTTCTTTATTTGCATAGAGTTCTCTCACATACTCTATGAATAAAGCATTACCCAATCCTTAAGAAGGGTCCCATAACTTGTGCTAGAAGAAGAGTGAAGCTTAGAGGATGAGCCCCAATCTAATATCGCTTCTCTGCACAACAGATTCGACGAATATATCCTGCTCCGCAGTCGCCAACCACCTTTAGCCACCACATGTTAGCCACTGCCAACTACCATCGGTTGCCATCTACGCTTTCCAACAATGCTCTGAGTAGTGCCAAGACTTGTGTTGTGGAGCGAAGAATCAACGTGCAAACCAACAACCGATGTCGTGGAGTCATGAAGCATCCTACAGAGCAGTACATTAGCCCGAACTTTGTGCTAAACCTCAAACATGTTGCACTAAAGGTCTAACAACTACTCCCTACTACAATCGCTTCGTACTGTGAGGGCAACAAATTCTTTTGTGTAGGACCGTTCTAACTCGAGAAACCATATAATCATTTCCCGCCTGCATGATAAGAGTCCATACATATAATCACCAATTGATAGTGAATCATTTTATCTAAGCTAGGTCCCATGATTTTTTCTTTCTAGGTTTTTTAAGTTAAAATTTCTGGTGTTTCTACTTGGCACTTTTATCACCCGAGTGTCTGATGGATTCTCCCGCAGAGCTAAGACGATAATTCATTATCTACCTTCGTGAATTATATAATACACATCATTATAAATGTAAAATGTAAAGTTGTTTGATATGTAAATACATAGGAATTAAGTGTTATATATATACTTCACTCGCACATCTAAATCTTTTATCAACTCTCCATCCAATGCTGAGATTTGAAGATGGCCATGAATGACTTGCAGCCCAAAAAAGTTCAGAAAAATCTTCTGTAGTTACATGAAATATAATTTTTTTTAAAAAAAAAAAATTTTTTAAAAATGGAATTTATCCTCCACAATTTTTCAAATTATGAATAATGCAATATTGCATTGCTCAATATATATTTAGATAATAAAATAATTAAATAATAAATTTGTGTATTATATTTGTTTTTATATAAAATTAATAATTTTAATGTTTATTTTTTTAAATAAAATTTGATTATATATTCTCACCTCAAAAATATTTACTTCTTAATCAAATTTAAATGGAGGTAACATTTTAAAAGGTGATTGGGTAGAGAATATTACGTGCGGTATTCACGTGTGCAGATTGATGATATTTTAAAGCTGTGGTGCCGTGGGGCAGAAGAAAATCATCCGAAAGATATTCCATCAAGAGAACTCTTAAAAAAATAAAAAACTTTTAGAAATAATTTAAACTATTTATCAAATTTTAATTATTTAATTTAAGAATCATCCAGCATTTTAATTCATTGTAATTTTTTGCTCAATAGATTTTTAGGTAGGAATTTTCTCATGCTGCGGTAGAGGCTACATGAAGGCTACAAGGTGCCTAGATTTCGGCCTAGTAGGACCAGGCAGGCTCAGAAATCTTTTATGTCCGCATATTATTTGATTTTTTCTACTGAAGTTCGCAACATTTTTCATTTAAAAAATAATTATTGGAATACATGCTTACGACTGCTTATTGAGTTTAAGTTTAATTGAGTCAAGTTTGTTCCTTAATCTTAAGAGTTAGTTGCTATTTTTCTTGATTTTGTTTATTTTTATTTTCTTGGCTGATTTTTAAGTCTTTATCTTGGAAGTTTGTTATTAGCTCCAAGTTTAAATATTGTAGCGCTACACAAAAAAGTGTGTGGTTCTAATTTTTCCTTCAATCTACAGCAATTCTCTTATGTTTTCTCTTCTTTCTCATTTCAAGAAACCAATACTTTGGTATCAGAGCTTTCTTCTTAAGGGACCTGTGTGCGAGTTTGAGCGGCAATGGAGATCGAAGCTAGTTTTTCCTCAGTTGCTCCATCAGTTTTTTATGGAAACAACTACCGGATCTGGGCAGTCTGCATGGATACATACCTGAAAGAATTCGAGGGATGCAGGTGCTAAACTTGGTTCGTGACTTTGAATTGCAAAAGATGAATGAGAAAGAAACCAACAATAATTATTATTTTATTATTATTATTATTTATTACGAGTCTCTCAAAATTAGTTTGTAAATTAGTTCAAAATATATTGTTATAGCCTTTAAAATATTATAAAACATCTTCATTTTAATTTTTAACCATCATTGTTAAACTATCATTTTAATAATCATGTATTTAACTTAAATCCAAACAAACACCAAATAAAAGAAAAAAAATTAAATCCAATTTTCTCGCGTCTAATTTGAATCTTCTCACGTTCAATCACATTTGAGACGTAAGTTTGGATTTAATAAATCCAATTGCTAGCTGGATTTAATCCACCGTTGCCCTTGATCTCTTTTAGTCACAAAAATTTGATAAATCTGAATTTATCAAAACAACACCTTAAGCTTTGTCTGGGGCAGCTGCAGCTGTGAAGATGCTGAAAAATAAGCTACATTTCAAAAAGCTGTGGTGGCTATTATAAATAAAAATAAAAATAAAAAAGTCGTACTGTAGCTTTCTAGCAACCACCACATGTAGTCATGTATGGTAGGAAAACGTAGCTTTCGGCTGATAAAACACAATTTTGACATACAGAATAAACAACAGTGAAACAACACATCGCCATTGCACCGCCACACCAAACATACCCTTAATTCAGTTTCCGTGCTTGCTGACACGAAGAGCCTCTAATTTTTCTATAAAAAAAAAAAAGCAAACTAATTTCACAAAATACAATTTTCTAAATATTTTTATTTTTGCTGAAGTACTATGCAGACAGAGTTCTTGAATAAAGAGCAAAATTATTTATATATTTTTCGAAGTTCTTAGTTCCCTCCACAAAACTACTATTTTGAGGGCACAACGTTTTGTTTGTATCGTATTCTAACAAATATAGTGCTCGTGAGTTCGAACTTAGGTTGCGGTGCATGTTCGTTGATTCTGTGAGAACGTGAAGGGAAACAACATATGCATTGTGCTTATTGGTCGAGTAATCTTTATATAAGAATAATATACATTCGACGTTTTTCATTGTTCTAAGATTTAAATGAGCATTTATTTTCATTTATAGAAAAACTGTAATATGATTCTAAAGAAAATAAAAGCTCATATGGTACAAGAACATCTGGTTAGGAGAGAACACACGACGATAACCACCAATATTTGTAGCCACCGCCTGCATCGATCTCCACTCCTCGGTCACTATTGATCGACTTTTTAAGAAGCCTCTCGATTTCCCTCTTTAACGTCAACAACAACAAGTTCCCTTTGAGAAAATGTACTTCAAGTTTCTATTTTTTATTTGGTGAAAGAGGAAATGCCCAACAATTAAATTGTCACCATCTCATCCATTATGAGTTTAAAGATTGATGAGTTTTGTATACATGTATTTTTATAAATTTGAGATTTTTTGGGTATTTTAAAATAGAGGAAAAGCCAAAAAAGGATAACCAAATGTTACATATATAGCCCTCTTAAACTCCGAATTAACTTTCCAAAAGTCGGCGGGATTAGCTCGATTGGCTGAGCTTGGTATGTGTGGGTTAATTAGCTAATCTAGTCTACTTTTTGATGCTTGACAACTGGTAAGGAATCTCTAGGCGTCCTTGGGATAGTTGGAGATACCGGGGAATCGAATCTTCCCCTGAATTGACTCTAATAAAGGGTAGGTTTTTACTTCGGATATACTTTCCTGCAGTGATTAGCTCAAATATCCTTTTGTCTCGTCTCTAGCTGAGTGGTCTGTGCTTCTCTTCTTTGGTCGTATTTGTTTTGTCTCGTGATCTGGTCGGTTTTTGTCTTGTTGGCTTGGATTGAGCACAAATCGGTCTTCACATAAATTCATAGTCCTAACTACGGGTGTTTGCCAAAATTTAGTGTTAGATTGACTCGTGTAAGATACTCCTAAATATTATTTAAATTTTTTATTGGTTAAACCCTTGATCTAGCAACCGGGCTAATTCCCGAGCAATCATAGACCCGGGATGAGTTGATGAACCGTTGAAGTCACCACTCTATCCAGTGTTAAGCTAGGGGTAATTAGACCCTTGAGTTCACTTGATTTGAATTCGAATTGACATGCAAACTCTCCCCACAAGTTAATGGCTCTTAGTCACGAGCTGACTCGTGAGCCAACATCACAGGTTGGCTGATCTAACTTGACTTGTCAAATTTTTTTTAGTGTATAGATCAAAATAAAAATAACAATTATAAAAGATATCACATATATTTTCATTTTATATGAAAATACAAACAACATAAAATATAAAATATAAAATATAAACAAAAAATAAATAAAACGAAAATATTCCCAAATAGCCCTAACTAGACAAGTTTGGCACACCTATTGACGCTTAAATTCGGGAGAGAAATACCTGACCCAAAATCCAATGGAAAACCAGAAGAAGACCCGGTTGCTTGCTAGATGGGTCTAACTTGTATTAGGAAATTCTATATGGAATTTATGCCCATCCCATTTATGCGAAAGCTGGCTAGATGAGTCTTAACTGGTATCTCACCCGCAACATTTACATGCAAATCATCTTATTCCCAAGTATTTACATATCTAACACGTAAACTGCACTTTTTTTTACATTTATATCAACCAAACCCTTCTTAACGGATCAAACATATCCCTATTTTGACTTTTAGAAAGGAAAAGTACACACTTTCTTGTATAATATGACATATATGTATAAATTGAATTTTAGGTTTTAGATATGTAAATACATAGGAATTATGTGGTATGTATGTAAACCTTTCTTATTATACTAATATTTTTTTTAAAAAAGGAGCTCCATGAGTGCCAATGAGAAGCTTGATTTCGACGCCATTTATCTTTCTCCCTCTCTCTTTGTCGTCAAATTTAACATAAGACTTTCTTTGAATTGATCTTTCTGATGTCAGCATATTGTTAATCTTCCACTATTTACTATTATAGATTATTAAAAGATATTGATGTGCAACACAATGCAGAAACAAATTCACACGACATACAAATGATAAAATGAACTCTTCCAGTGAAACCATAAGAAAAAAAGTATTGACAAATACATTGACCTTTATTCATACGTGGTATTTGTAACTCTGAAATGAAAGTTGTATTATTTGTTTGATTGAAAAAGAAACAATAATACATGTCATATATATTCACTTTGATTTATGAAAAAAAATATGACACAACTATGACCAAAAGGTATGGTGTAGCTACTTACCAAGATCTTAACATGTATATGAATAGTAAGGAGCTTGACCAAGATTCACACACGAATGACTTTGACGACCATTCTAAAAAGAAGAGATTGCATTGATTCTTCTTATAAAAATCACCAGGTAGCTAGTTTCAAGTGTAATAAGATATTTTTGTGATAGGAGGTTAAGGAAATCACGTGAATCCCTTTAAAAGAGCTAGATCGGCAAGGCTTTTTAGGCATAATAGTAGATAGCACCCAGAGGAAGACAATAATGATATAGAATGATACTAATGCTAATGATTATAGTAAGACTCATACTTACTCTTTGTAAAACAATTAAATTATTTATTCTTAATGAAAAAAATAATTATAATTTTACCATGAATTTTAATTAATTATTATTATTATTTTAAATAAGTACACATATGATTGAGTTTCTAATAAGTCTGATCTCAAGTTAATTGTGTGTTTAACTTGAGCCAAAGTTAAATAATATTGTTGTTTGAATGTATATATTTTGTGTTCACAAGTTGTGCATGCTCTAAATACCACCAAACAATTGCTATTTTGCTAGCCTTAATGCTTGCATTAGTTTTATGACAATATACGTCGTTAGTCCATCAGAAGTTGTAACAAGAAAGATAGCTACTTAATCATAAGAATGTTGTAGTTATGATAGTTTTTATTTATTTGTTGAGACGATATTAATTTTATAATCTCATGTATTATATGCTTGAATATGTAACATATTATAAATAAAATAAAATATTTTAAAAGACCAGGTTGGAGAGCCCATCCTTAGAAGGATAGAAAAAATCTCTAATCTCATGTGAATCTCAATATAAAACTGGGAAGTTTATCCTCTTACTAGAAAACAAGCAATTAAGCATCATATGATTGTTAAATTGGAAGTGGCCAACGTTGGACGTTATTCACAACCGAAACCATCCAGGGCATGCACCACTACATAACCTGAGATAAAGGTAGAGTGCACATTTTTTATGACTACTTAGAGGTAATTATGTAATAAGGTATGTCTAGCCACTAGAACATTCAGTGCATCATACCCGTATTATTCTTTGGGTAATGATGAATTAGCTACTATCCTTTATTTTATCTCCTGCTTCAATTACTAGAAAGGTAATTGTCAGTTGTAACTAACGAAAGCACGTGCGGTGTTTGGAGATTAGATGTTTCCTTGATCAGTGGTACTGAGTTATTTTATTAACTCACCGAGTGATTTTATCAACT
>NEWO01000003.1:6069653-6090006 GCA_003013225.1 Phalaenopsis aphrodite
GAAGTTTAGGCTTTAGATATGTATATACATAGGAATTGAGTGGTATGTATGTAAATCTTCCATCAATAAATAAAGATGTTATGTATGTAAATTTTTAAGTGGTTTATTTATAATGAAATAAATAAAATAATTTTGATTCAAATAAATATCATGATAAATAATAAATTGAATGAAAATTTTGAAGATAAAAAATAAGAAATCGCTTTATATAAATGGAAGATATTTTTCATCTATTTTTTAATATCTTTTTACTCAAACAATGGAATATTAATATTTTTAAATGTGTAATATAATACTATTGTTTAAATTAATTCCCACAGAAGCTGACTAGTCGAGTCAGGTTTAGCACAAACTTATAGAGCTCGATTCATGAGTCATTTATGAGCCATGCATAACTCGGCTCGCTATTCGACTTGACCCGGTTACACCACAGACCAAAATATTGATTTATGACACTGAACAAATATATAATTATTACAATTTAATTATTTTTTATGTAATTTTTCAGGGTTAGCACGAGCTGAAAGTGCTCGACTCTCAAGTCATTTATCGAGCCAAGCTTATATTGGCTCACAAATCAACTTGGCTCACTTACACCATAAACAAATTTTCAATGCCATGCACCTAATGCAAACAAAATTCATTGAAGTAAGCTATTATTTATGTAAGTATTTACATGTTCCTCATTTGATTTTGCCCATTTAATTATTTCGAGATGCTAGACTGGGGCAATAAGTCTTTCAATATGCCATAATTGTTATGATTAAAATACTTGTGGTTCCATGTGACAAGCCTAAGTTGATTAACATGTACGATAACCTTCATTAGTTAGCCGATGCATGTGCATGGTAATAATTAGCCGTCCTTAATTCTTCTTATTTTCGTATGATAGCCATGTTTTTATTATTTATTGTAAATTTCATTAAAAACTTATCCTAAAATATTTTTCAATTACACACACATGCTTACACGTGCACCCACACATAAATTACCTCAACATACAGTCTTATTTATTGGGTCATTTTGATTGATTGTTCATCTATGTTTATTAAAACATATAATTTCATAAGTAGAAACATAATTTGAATCCAGTCACTACATCTATATCATGATCTTTCGTTTGTTATGGTGGATATCATAAGTAGTAACAAGATTTGATTCCACCACATCAACATTGTAACCTAAGTTTTTAATTGAATCATTTAAATTCATCAACTAATCTTTCTACTAGTCTTTTATCAACAAAGAAAATTGCATGTTGTTTTTTTTTGTAGTCATCGACACTTTTAGTAAAAGTAATCGTCAATTATTTCATTTAAAATACATTTTCTGAGGGCATTTTAGATAGAATGGATGTCAATGTTATGATCTCTTGAAGTAGCATGCTATATGACAACTAGGTCCATCTATTTCAATCTACCAGTAAAGGATAAATTTTTTTTGTTTCTACCCAAAAAGCTAGGCCTTGAGAATGGGAAAAATTATTCCATACGGATCGGAGTCCCCACGCAAGCTGCGTGCGGACTCCGATCCGGACCGTAAATCACCTGATTTACGGTCCTGATGTATTTCGGTGGGCCCCACCTAAAATTTTTTATTTTTTTTTTGAAAAAACGGAAATAATTCTGACCGTAGATCACCGTGATCTACGGCCAAGATCGAACACCGCATGCAGAGATGCATGTCGTGTCCGCACGCAATAATCCCTCTGAGAATGGGGGTATAATCTACCAGTAACGATTCCCGAGTACTTCCAAGACAAGAAATAGTTAATACTTAAGATCGAGGTGAGGGAAATTTTGAGGTTGGGACTAATTTATTTAAGAAGATGGCTAATTTATAAGCATTAATACTTAGACAAGAAATAGGTACAAGAGAATCAAGAGTCTATTAGGGACATTAGATTGTATTAGCGTTAGATCTCACAAAAATATGATGTTAGCATTTTATATAAGGTGTCTAATGCAGATATGACTACAATTATAACCGTATAGGTACCAGTAATGCAGTGAGATTCTATCAAAAGAAATAAAGATCTTATTTAGGTAGAAGAATGGTAGAAGAGAGAGAGAATGATACAAGGCTTAAGAGAAGGTCTTAGTGATTATTTATTGAACTTGAATCTCTGTTAAGTCGGAAAGTATGACTCGAGAAAGGTTTCCCGGACTATAGTGTTCTAGAGAGAGAGAGAGGACTCTAGAAAAAGATCTAAGTTTCTCCCTTATCCCATCCTGACTTCTCTTTTAAGCAAAAGAAAATAATAATAGAACATACATTTAGTACAGTACGACACCCAGCAATAGCGTCTTAATTAAAAGACCGTGCGTGTATGTCAGACGATGCTTTTAAAGATGGATGGATTTGTGTCCTTGCTAGTAATGATGACCATCTTTTGTAGTTGTCCCTCCATAGGTGGGCTATATTGTCTTCTTGGAAGAGATAAATTCACTCATTTTGACGGGTGGGCTTAGATATCGTACTCGCTTCCATACTGAAATATGCATAAAAGCTTGTATTTAGGTATATGACCGTATTTGTGTACATAAAAATATAATTTTTATAATTTTTTTAACAACTTTTTAATGTAACTATGGAATATGAATATTTTTAAAACGAGCTACCCGACAAATTAAATAGTCAAGTAGACATTAGCACAATGTAATAGAGCTCAATGCACGAGCTATTTATCGAGCCTTGCCTGAGCTGGCTCATAAACCTGATCGACTCAGTCATGTAATAAACTTAATCTTTTTATTTTTATATCACAAGAAGTATTAAACCTCCTTGAGAAATCGATTAATCTTTTTCACTTAAGGTAGCAGTTAATTTTATAAAATCACTTAATTTGAGTACAAATTAAATTTAGTAAATCACTTAATTCCACTTATCACATTAATATTTTCACAAAATATAAAATAATTCATTATGAAATTTACTTTTAGTAAAATAAAGATTTAGGGCTCTGTTGAATAGAAAGTAGATTTAAGCTAGAAATTAAAAAAAAAAATCTTTGAAAATGAAAATATAATTAAGGAAAAACAAATCTACTATATATTCTAATGAAATAGGCTATAATTTTTAAAAAAATTTAAACTAATTAAATTTTAAATTGAACCTTTAAGAGGCTTGAGGAAGTTTACCTTTTAAGTTGCAAAAAAAAAAATAATTGAACTTGGTTGTTTAATGACCATGGAGGAGAAATGCTAGCTAGTCATAAGTTCGTGCTAAGGTCGTAACATGTCATTTCAATAGCAAGCTCATCAAGATATCTAGTTTGTTAGTATAGATATCATAAATAGTAACATAATTTTATACCAACAACTACATCATTATCAAGATAATTAGTTTGTTAGGGCAAATGTCGTAAATAGTAACCAAATTTGAGTCCAACCATTACATCCATATTTGAACTTAAGTTTTATATTATTGATCTTGACATTGATTCTCTCTTCCCAATTATATCTTATCATGTTCAAGAAAAATTGTGCTCTTGATTGAAGCTCTTATATCTTTAATTTATCTTTATGTGACTCTTTTATCAACAACATGACTGCATAATATTTTTTGTACTAAATTCCATTATTAGTAAGAAAATACTCATCAATTATTTTGTTGAAAGTATATTTCCGATGGGAATTTTAGCCAAAATGAATGACAAGGTCATGATCTCGTGAAGTATCAACCTGTAAGACTACTACAAGAGTATTTCTAACATTTTGATAGTATTGGTATTCCATTAAAATTGATTTTACATTCCAAAATATCATTAGTATCTAAGATTTATAATATTGCTACGAGAAATAATAGATAAGCAAATAAGTTTGACAACAATTTATATGTAATGAAGATTGAAAATATGAATATCAAAATTAATTTTAGTCTACCAGCAAAAGATAAAATTATTTGCTTTTATAAAAAAAAAATCATGCATTTAGAAAATGAGCATGATCTATAATACTCAATCTAGAAGGAGAAATGGTTAACCCTCAAGTCCTTCCAAGGGAACAAAGAGTAGTTTATATTTAAAACAGAGGTGAGAGAAACTCTGAGGTTGCAAGTAACAGAGTTTAAGAAGATGATGGCAAATTTAGAAGTGTTGGTACTTAGACTGGAGATAAATAGTAAGAGAGTTAGCTTTCTCAACAATATTAGGTTATAGGCTTACATAAAGTACGTGATAGAGATAATTTTATAGTTGTAGCATTTTAGCTTCCAATAATGTAGTGAATCTATCAAAAAGAGAAGATTTTGGTGACAAAAGTGAAAAGAAATGAAGATAGAGAGTATCATTCTCAGGTACCATTTAAAATTTTAAAGTAACCATTGAGTTGTTCATTTATAGTGATGGAGAATGAATTATATTTTATGCAACCATTTTTCTAGTCAATAAAAGAGAAAAGAAAGGTCTTTTGAGTTATGTGAGTGAGTGTGAAAATTAATACAATTGAAATCTTCGTAGAGAGTTCGATGAATTGAAATTCTGAGGAATTAAAACTGTGAGATTAATATTATTAGTTATTTTTATACGTTGAATGAAAACAAATTGAGTTTTATTATTAATATCAATAAGAGCTTGTTTAAGCCTATTAATAAGAAGTTTGACAATGAGTTTGTTAAGAGTGTCAAATGGAGATAAAGTTTGATATGCACTAAGATGTCCAAGATGATTTTTTTAGAATATATATGATAGTTGAATGTTTGAGCCTCTAAAGAAGCACTAAGAAAAAAATATTAAATAGCCTTAATAAGACATCTCCAATAACATCTCAAGCATTAACAAAAACATTGAAGTAAGGCCATCTAACTTGTGAAATTTTTAAAATTTTAATACTATGTGAGGGTTATTTTAATATTATTGTTCTTAATTCCAACTTAAAGGAAAGCTTATTCGATAGTTGAATCACATTCACCTATAGAAATGATGCTGGTAAATAGAAACCATATTAATATCATGTAAGAAAACAAGGGTGTCATTAAGTATATAAATTTCGTTGATGAAGTTGTAGTTCATTTACCTTTAGTATGATAATACAGAAGTCTGAGATCATTGTCTCTTTTCTCAAGCTACATTCATTTAGTTTTCTATTTAATTAGTATAAGTTCAAATGAGTGGCATGTTAATCTTCTTGAATAAGCTCATTCTTAGGTAGATGATATATGTAACGTGAGGAGAATTCCAAAAATTTAAAAGTGACATTCTGGTTGAATTTAAGAAAAGATAAAACTATTATATTTAGTGTTTTAAAAAAAATCTTGAAATTCTTCAGTATATAATACAAAAAAAATAGTCACCAGAGGCATCGATGCTCAAAGCCTTAAAACTCTCAAGAAAGTTAGTCAATATATTCTAGTAGGTTTTGTATAAAATCCTATGATTAAAATGAGAGATCCAATTTTAACACTAAGGGTTAATGATCTAAGAAAAGAGTGGAACATATTTGCAGGAAAAAAAAGGTGATCTAATCAACCCGCGCTGTAAAGAAATCTATCAATTGCGTGCGGTGGTAGGATAGAATGGGCGATTTGTTAGTATTTGTGATGGTTAAAAAAATATTATGTAGTGACAATAACTTTTCAAAGTGGAAGGTGGAGCAAGTTATACTGATTGGCTAAGAGGGAGGATAGAAAGAAGTGTTGGCAAGCATAAGATTCCCTAAAGAGAGATTAATATAATGGGTGATTTTAGTGATGGTTAAAAAAATATTATGTAGTGACAATAACTCTTCAGAGCGGAAAGTAAAGCAAGTTATACTGATTGGCTAAGAGGGAGGATAGAAAGAAATGTTGGCAAGCATAGGATTCCTTAAAGAGAGGTTAATATAATGGACGATTTTTGTGATAAAGGAAATATTTTGCTTACTAGGATCACAATGAGTATATGTTTTGGCTTCACTGGTGCTACTTCCTTTATTGAGGTAGGAGTTGATTGCCTATGTGGAGAAATGTCAAAAGATAGCTTATGGAGTCATGAGAGAAAGTAACATATTTAGGCAAAGATTTGGGCTTCCATTCATAAATGGCCTATTGTTTTAATCTCCAAACCAATAAGGTTTAGCATAATATTATCAGTTAGAGTGGATTCAGTGGATATTTTAAAGTTATTTTGGTGAATGTGAGCCCTGATTTTGATAATGTAAATGATTTAATTTTCTTCACACAATTAAGTTAGAAAGGGAAAAGCTCTCATCCTAGGAGTGGAGGTTGAAAGTACCTATGAATATCTAAATGTTTAGAGCAATTTGTAGGATACTTTCTATAGAAAGGGCGACGATCAACAACATATACAATGAGAAAAAGAATGTCGTTTTGGCACCCACTAATGTTAGGGTTATCAAAAAAACTTATTGTTCTGATTCGATCGTTGAACAAGCGAAACGAACATGAATAATTTTTTTGAACTCGATTTAGAAATGAATTGAATGCAAATATGTTTGTTCGTTCGTGTTCGGCTAATTTCGGCTCGAAATAATTAGATATATAAATAATAATTTATATAAATTTTTATATATATTGTATTTAAAAAATACTAAGTTTTATAATATATGCATTATATTATATAAATAATAATAATAATAATAATAATAATAATAATAATAGCTGTAGTCGGAGTAACTATAAATAATAATAATAATAATAATAATAATAATAATAATAATAATAATAATAATAATAATAAAATTTATATTTATATCTGCTTTATATTATATCCCTTTATCAGAACAAGCACCTGATTTTCTTGAAAGATTTGTAACTGTAATACGAGTAAAACCTAGGCACTGTACAATCGCTCGCCTAACCGATTGCTTTGCCGGAGCTTATAAATATCTCCGTCGAAGAAAGGTGGCCCAGCGCCACCTGCTTTCTCTACAGTCCAGCATTCTCTTGTTATATATGCGTCCTCCGAATTCGAGCGGTGGTTACAAGGGGTGGCCGAAGTCAGGTGAATAGCGGAATATATTCAACCACTTCGATCTCGTCATCCTCCAGAGGTTAAAGGTACAATGCGTGGTTTTTTGTTAATTCCTGATATGAGTTCTTGAGACTCTGTATGGTTTCTTGATTTCTTTCCGTTGATGATACACAGGAACTGTGGTGTAAAAAACTGTAATCTGAGATGAAAATTTTTACAAGATGGTATTCTTTCATCTTGATTGTGTTGTGTTAGTGTGAATCGTTTAGGGTTTGGCTGTGCTTGTGTAAGCATGCTCGAGTTTAGATTATGTTTGAGCTAGCACTCTAATGTATCCTTAAAGTCTGTTAATCCCAAAAACAAAAAGCCAAACGTGTAATAGCAATTATGAAGTGTATATTTTTTTCAACCCTCAATTACAAAATCAAACCTAATGATAATTTTTTGTTGGTTGTTTATGTTGCCTTCTATGGGTTGGGCTATTATCTCCATTTCTTAATAGTTTAATACTTGTTAGTTGGGGTGTTACAAATTGACCAAACACACAAACTCGGCTAAAAAAATTCAGGTTTGGGTTGACCCGAATAATATTTGAGTCGAGTTCGGGCTAGGAATCCTAACCCGCTTAATTTTTCAAATCGGGCTCAATTGGCTAGAAATTGATCTGTCAACTCAAAATTAACTCTAAATTGACTCGCTAACCTGAAATTGACCTGAGATTGAGTTGAAGTCAACTTGAATTTGAATTGTTATGACTTACATTAAATGCTTTGTACATGTTGGGTTCTGGTCAACGGGTTGAACGTGGATTGGGTTATGGTTGGACTTTCTAACCGATTTAATATTCGAGTTGAATTCAGGTCAAGTAGTTTCGGATCAAGTCAAACCTGAAATCAACCCACAAACCCAGTTTGCACCCCTAGTTGTCTGGCATACATTATCTATTTGTGGTTCTTATCTAGTCATGTAAAGGAAGTTTTGTCAAAACACAAATTTTCATTCAACACTTTTATTAATCAGTGCGCTCATAACTTATATATCATGTGTATGTGTATATACTTAATCAAACTTAAACATTATCAAGTTATAATTTTCAACAAAATACTTATGCACTCAATAACAATAATAAAATGTGATTTATTTAATAAATTACTTAAAACATTAATACTAAGTAGAAAAGAGTGATTTGCATGCTAATTTGAAGGGAAACTTCAAAAATGAAATTGCAATTTGAAATTTGTAATAAATTTTATAATGCATGAGAATTAATAAAAGATTATAAGTAGTGTAGTAGTTTGATGTAAAATTAGAAACTTCAATATTGCATGCCACATATTAAAAGCATAAATAAAGTTATACAAATCATAGTTAATTTAGAGCAAAAGTTCAATTAATAAAATGACACAACTTATAAGAAAAGGAATAAGAGGATAGTTGAAAACAATAGGTTTAATTCAAATCTAAATAAAAGTGGATAAATTAACTAAGTCCTTACAATCGGGACTAAAGCTAAACAATCACAAAGAAGCAAATAGAAAATTCCAAAGAGCCTTCTTTTACTTCAAGATAGAACCAAAGGTCTCGGCCCAGGTCTATAGATCAGGCCATTTCCACAGTTTAACCAATTTTGTAGCTAAGAGAGAATCTAACTGTTATTCTTCCTCTTATGTTTGCTATCCTTTTTTTTTAGGAGCAGCGGATGCAGCCCTATGATTTTGAGGTCGGTACAAGAAAACTACATGGTTTGGCCCTTACATGTTCTACCATGTTAACAACTTTGATCTCCATGATTTCCTTTTATTCTTAGTCTTCTTACTCTTCTTGTGCTTGAATCAATGATAGATGTCTCCACTAGATCTCTAGCTTTGTGTGAGTCACCAACAAACCTTCTTGCATTACCAATAGGATCAGTTCATAAATCTTTAAAACCTGGCATATAGAGATCCTTCTGTGGAGAAGTACACAGTTGATTTTGATCAACTGATTCCGAAATATGATTTGGTGGAATTAGAAGAGCACAAAGGGATGGGTATCTTGGAGGACTGAAGCTAGCTATCAGTAATGTGATATAGATGCAACAATATTGGTTTCTACTTGATGTATAGACCTTAACATTGAAGGTGAGGAAGTAGCTTCTTCACTAGTGGCCACCACACTCTATAGACAAAGCGCAATCCTAAATTCAAGCAACAAGGCTACACTTATTATAATACACAAGCCAATCCTTCTCAAGGAGAAAGTAGTCTAGAGTTAACAAAAGGTGGAGATCGTCGGTACTTTCAAATTTGTTCCAGTCAAGAAATGCTTCAAGTGTCATGATTTTGGGCACATTGCATCTGATTGCTCATAAAAGAGGGTAATTTCTTTTGTCAAACATGGAGCAATTGAAAATATAGACGATGACACAAAAGATATAGGAGAAGGAGATGACCTAAATGAGACTTACTAGCTTCTACCCAACGAGGAAGAAATGCTTATAATCTGGTGCATTCTACAGACTGAGCCCACGAGAGAATAGTAGTGGTTCCGCCAGAACATATTTTGTACCTGTAACACCGTGAAAAGAAAGGTTTGCAAACTTATTATAGATAGAGATAGTTGTGAAATTGGGTCTTCTTCATAAATGGCGAATAAATTGAGTCTTAATACTCAAAAGCATTCTTAGGCATATTTCTTGACTTGATTGAAGAAGGGGAGTATGATTAGTGTTGACAGTAGATGTCTCATGGAGTTTTCTATTGAATAAAAGTTCTAGGAGCAAGTGTGGTGTGATATGATACTTATTTATGTGTGTTAAGTCTTCTTAGGTCGTCTTTAGCAGTATGATTGTATCATGACAGCCATAAGAACACACATTCTGTTACCAAAGATGAAAAGTGTGTTATACTCTTGCCTTGGAAGAAAACTGAGATGTTTGAGGATGTGATAACATGAACTATCTTTTTGCAGACCTAGAGAGAAACATATGCAAGGCTAGCATTAGTTGTCCAAGGAGTTGAGGATCTGATTCCAGATACACGGCAACCGCGGATGAGAGTGATCCGGCATAACATCTCTACAGATAGAGATAAGGAGTCTCTAGGCTATCTTTGGAAGATTCCTTGTAGTAAGCTGCGTAAAGTTCTAGTTCAGCTCAACAATGCACACAGATGGCCAGACAGGAGTGATGAATCACAATTTTGGAAATCTTCTTAGGTGTATTTTGTGAAAGAATATCCAACAGTGGGATCCAAGTCCTTCTAGAGAAGAAAAAGAAATCTTTCCTACCTGGGGACAGAGATGCGGGATTTGATTTCAGGAAAGATTTCTTAGTGGAAGTGGGATTTCTGTTGTTTTACTTCCACGATTCCGCGACTTGTAGAATTTCTACGATCACGAGAATTGGAACTGTTGCTGACTCTCAATTTTTTTCTCTTTTTTGATTTCTTTCATATTTCTCTATTTTTGATTGGGTTAATTTCTATTCTGGAACTTTTATATAGGTGGTATTCTGGTTGTTTGGATTTTTAGCCTAAGTTTATGTATTTTGGAGATTTTTCTTTGAATTTTGCTCTCCGGGGTATTATAGTCTCTCCATTTTGCTAGTAGTGTGTTTGCAACTTGCTCAGGAACAAGTGGCGGATCCCCTTCACTGTCCATACCTCGCCGTTTTGCCGCTCACCTACTGTTTTCTTTCGGAGAGCCATTGAAACAGCTGCTGCATGCTGTTCACAGCAGGAGACTGCCGTTAAACCACTTCTGGTTCACTGTCTTGCCGTCATTCGCGCCAAATTTTGATTGCCATCCGTCCCCTGCACCCACTCCCTTTACCCATCATACAACTTTCCTAATGCTTTTTAATGCTCTCTCACTCCTTCTAGGAGCTCTAGAACAGTGTCATCCCCGCCATCATCTTTAGCGAGATATGGTTTTTGTAAGTTGAATGTAGCTATTTATTTGGTTGGCTTAATAGTAGGAGGATATCCAAGGTGAATGCGGTTACTCATTCAGTTGATTTAATTGTTGTAAATAGATGTGTATGAATACGTTAATTCAGAAGTTGAATATGTTTACTAGTTATTTTTATCTTGTTTGAAGCATTGTATAACCTGCGAGGTTTTGATTATTCAAATTCCGACTATGGTTTTTGTCTTGTTTGATCTGATTATTATAAATTGGTGCAATTGAATGTAGTTATTCATAAGTTGAATCAAATTACTTTGTGTGTATGTGATTATGTACAATGGTTTAATATGCTCTTTAGACTTTTTTTTTTATAAGAGGGAATAATGTGGAGCGTAGGAGTAAAAGCTAACGATGATGTTTAACATGAGTAAATGAAAGTATATGTCAACACATGGACTTCTGATTAGTTTTCTTTTTTATACTCTTATTTAAAGTTCATCTTAACCAGTTAATTGAATTTGGACCAGAAGTCTAAGATTAGTACTAGTGATGCTTGAATTGGACTCTCAAATTTTGACTTCCGTATATCCTTTTTAATAATGATTTGAATCAGAATCTGCTGAGATTTGGATCAAAGGCTTGATGGATAGATCAAATATGAATATCAGTACATGGTAAATGAGGGTTGGTTCTTTACAAAGCTGATCTACTATGCACAAATTTAATGTAATCAAGTGATCAGACCGGTGCTACATTGACCCATTGCATGACGATCTTTTGCACCAAATCGTGATAAAAATGATTGGATTACTGAGTTGATCAAGGTCTTTTTTTCCTTCTTACCAGTAGTCCATTGAACTTGCTATGTCTCAAACTTCCAAAATTTAGTTGTAAAATGATCAAAGTATTTTCCTCCAAGTTCCACTCTACATGCTAATATTTTTTTCCTTAAAAAGGTTAAATGTTAAAAATGGAGCATTTTCGTACATACCTCACAATTCTTATGTATTTAAATATGTAACACCTAAACTTTCATATTTACATACATAGCAGTCAAATCATTAATATCACATGAAATAGTGAAATGCACCATTTTGTGCATAGGTTATGACACCAAAGTGTTATAAATGTATGTGAATACAAATACTTAGGTGTTAGATATGTAAATACTAAATGCGCATAACTTATGTGGTATGTATGTAAATTTCCCTACAAACATTTCTATCAAGTATTATCACCTCATTGAATTTTCTTCCTACCATGCTGCATAACGAAATCGTTTTTCGATGTCAGTTCTCATTGTATCCTCTTAAAGCTTATATAATTTTATCGCTCCAATTTTCATCTTACATCATTTCATCTTTACTCTTTAAAATTAAAAGTTTCTAATCGCAGTTTCTCCAATTTAATGGTGGAAAATGCATTCTTGATGTTTTACCATCATTTTTTAAATTCTGAATTATCTTTATAAAATCACTGAAATTCTGTAATGAAATTAACTTAATACATTTAGCGATGTTCTCAACTTTTTTTCTATCTACAAGGTGACCCATAACACAATAAAAACAATCATAAGGGCTCCTCCAGCTCTGCTCCCACGCAGACAAAGATGGATTGCCTCATCTGTATGCAACTGAAGCCCTTATCTATATTTCCCTGCGGCCCCTCCCTCCCCCCTTCTCCATTTACAGAAACTCTGCAACTAAGCTCTGAATGCCATGGAACTCTGCAATGAGCTCAAAAAGATCAATGGCAGTGAGACCGCTTACATTCCTGCATCACCTCTTTGGCCTCTTTCATCTACGAGAAGCACGGAGCAATCCTTGAAAGTGCAGTAAAAATTTGTTCTGATGGCGGTCTCGGATAAAGCATCGCACCAGCGATCGAATTACATGCCAAGGGTTCCAGGGCATGTAATCAGACCCATGTTTGTGTCAATGTTGGCCTCGATCTGCAAGCCCGTACAACGAGAATAGTAGCTATGCTTGCAGCCATTGATGGAGTTGGCTTGGATTGCTTGCTTTGTATGCAATCCAAGCCCTCATCTAAATTCTTCGCCATCAATATCTGCAAGCGTAGCTACTGTTTCAGTTGTGCAGGCTCATATATTGGTCCAAGATCAACATGAATGTGACTCTGATTATGTGCCCGGATTTGCATGCAAACACGGCAAATTGGAGCCATTGGCAAGCAAATTGATCATCACAAAAACGAAGTTTGCTTGCTGGTACGATATTTTATCCGAGTTTGCTGTCAGGTTGAAGATTTATTGCCCTTTCAAGTATTGATGTGCCCGTTTCATATAGATAAAAGGGGTCAAGAGATGATGCAGGAATGTGAGTGTCCTCCCTGTCATATAGTCTTTTCTGTGCTCATTGCAGGGTTCCATAGCATTCAGGGTTCAGTTGCAGTGCGTTTATGAAAATGAGAAGTTGGGGAGGGAGCAGAAGCGGGAGAAAATGGTGATGGATTTGGCGAAGAAAAGTAGGTGGGAGAGATGCCCCAAATGCAAGTTTTATGTGGAAAGAGCCTCCGGGTGCATGTTTATTAAGTGCAGGTGATAATTTTTTTCCTTTCTTTTTGTGTCAGTTTATTTCATACTGCCAAGCTTATTGAGAGTAAGTAGGGACATTCATTTATATGCCTGTTTGCATCGTATAAACACACGTTTTTAGTTGAGGAAATTTACATACATACCTCACAATTCTTATCTAAAGTTTGATTTTTGCACTTATGCCACTTTAACTAACCTTAAAAAGATGTGCATTGCTTCTTAGAAGTTAGTAATAGTAGTGTTTTTTTATGTGATATGAAAGATTTGAGTATTATAAATGTAAAAATTAAAGTTTGGGTGTTAAATAAATAAATGCATAAGAATTGTGTGGTATGCAATATGTATGTATATGGCCCTTAGCACCATTTCATGATATTTGTCTTTTGGTTATCTTGGACGCTTAGGCAAGATAAGTTGTTTTTCAACAAAACTGCTATGGCTCGTTTCTGAATTATGGGATTTGCTGCATTACTAAAGTGATTACTTATATATCAAGTAAAAAATTAAGCTCTTCTAGACCATATGTTTATAATGTTGTGGGAGATCAATTTTTCTCCTGCTGGACTATAATGCATTATGATAATGATTAACAATGGTTTCTGGTTTGACTGTTTAATATTCATGAGTTTCATGCTATGGAACACTTGAAATTACCTTCTAACTTTTTTTTTTGCTTCTGTACATTTGAATGAAATGCATGCTAAAAATTATTAAAACTATTTAATGTATATCCTAAACTATTTAAATTTAAATAAAATAAACTTCCAACTATAGCTTGAATATTTAAGATTTCCAATAAATGGGAAGTGCATTTGTGTTAGGAAATTTTCAAAAATTACGAAAAACTGATTCGAGAGATCTGGAACAAAACATTTGAACAGAAGCACACCAAGTAATTAAACACAGAAAATGCAAAGAACACCAAGATTAAACGTGGAATAACTTGAGAACGGGAAAAAAACCATAAAGCCACAGGTAATAATTGGAAATTTAGAAACTAAAAATAATAATAATACAATAATAACTTCGAATCGATGGGATTGAATAGCTATCTCGACAGTTTTATTTAAGGAGGTTAGTGTGTCACTTGTCTTGAAATCCTAGAACGGATCGAGAGAGCCAGTGGAAGAGAGAGAAGAGAGAAGGAAGAAGCGACAAAGGAGGAGGGAAAAGGGAAGATGTCACCACTTACATGCGTAGGAGGCTTCAAGTCTTGTGTTGTCGAGGAAAGAGGAAGAACCACGGCTTCAAGGAGGAGCCTTGCGTGCGAGGTCACTTTCGTGTTGAATCCCAACCAACGGGGTTGTGGCTCTATCGAGAGGAGTAGAAAGCAGCTCGTGTGTGTGGGTAAAGGGTCACGCCAAGAGTTTAATAAGTGACGCTATTATTTTGTTTATTGTCTGACTGGTCGCTATTCGTTTATCTATTCATTTTCATTTGTTCAAATGATTACTTTTTTTTTTACAGGACAATATGAAAATAGGAAGATAAATTACATAAAATGTTTTAGCTTACATATGATAGGCATGTGTAATAACAAAATTTTACTTTCATGCAAATGAATTGCATCTCATAATAATTTGCATTTGAAACCTTTGACCCAAGGTGTCATACAGCATATTCTTTTTTAAAAATACTTTTCTAATTCCTACTTAATTTTTTCCCTTTCATATATTTAGAAGTTTCTTTTGTATGTCTCAATACATATTATACTATCTAATATCTTTCTTATCTCTCTACCATGTACCCTGTCCTTTTTTAGAGCCAATATCATTAACTACCAAACAAAATACGCATCAAGGGCATTTACGAAGAAATTCCCTAGGAAAAAATAGAGAGGACAACATGATTTAAAGATTTCTTTTGGATCGCCTAATTTGAAGCCTAGTAAAATAGTAGTATTGATAGATTTTTTTTACAATTCTTTTATGGTAGAAAGAATGTGTATTATTTTATCCACTCAGAATCACATTGTTCTGAGAAATCTCATTGTTTTGTTTACTAGTTGGAAGATTTTTTTTTTTTTTTAATAACTTGTGGAAAATTCTTGATAGCAGATGATGAGGTAATCACCACCAAGAGGCTAATAGGGACAGAAACATCAACTACTACGTTGCAGAAAATATGAACACGACATCAAGTTTTAGAAACACATGAACGAATGAGAAGTGATCTTCCATCAAATGATTTTGAATAATTAATATGAACATTAGGTGAATTTTCTTACCCAAAAATATGATAAGGGGAATAATATAATGTAATGTTTTTATACTCCATCTTCCGCCATCATCAAGAAGAAAGTGTCAATCAGGAAGGACAAAAATCAGACAGCTACATTAGTAGTTTTCTATAATTAGGAGCTTCCTTATTTAAATTATTTCTAATTTCTTTATTCTAATTTATTTTCTTATTAGTTAAATGTTTAGATTATGAATATGTATTATTAAGTTAGCTAAAATAGAATATACAGAATATTTTGTACATAAAATAAATTGTACGATTATTATTTAATGGAATGAAAGCAAAGGGAAAAGGGATCGAGCCTATTTAGGATTCATCCTATTTGCTCGAAAATATTGACATGGTATCAGAGCCAAATTTTTGCTCTATGAAAAACGAGGGCAATAAAGTGAAAAAACCAGATCAAAAAATTGTAAACCAGAAAATAACACACAGATTTATATGGTTCGGCTAATTTGTCTACGTCCACAGAGCAGAAGAGGATTTTAGTACTTCGAGAAAATACTCTGTCAAGCATCTCGACGTTTATAAGAAAACTTCATTTCTCTTTCTTTCTTCATTTCTCTCTCTTAGCTATCAAGAGGACATGACTAAGCACTTATGACATGCTAAAAGAGGCTATTTAAAGAAAACGGGAGAGAGGTAAGTGGGATGTGGTATGTGGGGTAGGTAAGTCATAGGCTCCATATATTTAACAGTTCTACCACTTGGTGATTGGGATACTGGTTGCACCATCTACAGGTTGCAGCATTTACTGGTTGTACCGACTTTTTTCTTCAAACATGATATCATCATCTTTCCTCCACCTCTGTAACTCATGGCTTTTGTCTCCATGCTGGAAGACCAACTGAAGTCGAGCACAAATTCAATTTCTCAAAAGTAACACCCATAGTTGACATATCAACGCCAACGTAGTCTTGTACCTTCAAGCTCTTTCCTGAGTTACTAATGAATCTGCTTACAACTCCCACTGCATGAGTAATATCATGCCTCAGCTGAAAGTCTTTTTCAACAAGTTCAAATTTGTCCCTCTTACTGCCATCAAACGCAGTCTTCACCTGGTACACCCTCTTATTGAGCAATGTCTTCTTCCATAGTGGAAGTTCTGTCAGCTCCCAAGTCTGATTCTCTGACAGGGAATATGTCTCTTCCTCCTTATTCAGCTCTCCGCTTGCTCGAATTCTCATCTTGCAAAATTTCTTTATAGCTCTGACTCGTGTGACCAAGTCTGCAATGCCGCAGATCTGTCGTGTTCTCTGCAGCTGTAGTAGCAACAATATTGAGTAAACCTGTAATCATATATAGTCTGTTAGTTTTTATAGCCCGAGCCAGTACTAATGCTCCTTTGATAACCTTCCAGGTGCTATCTGAGAACTCTACTGAATGGCCACCCTCATTGAGCTGCCCAACATAAATGAGGTTTTTCTTTAACTTAGGAACGTGTCTGACTTTTTGCAAAGTCTATTTACTCTTATTAAGGAGTGCAATATCAACATCTCTCATCCCCACCACGTTCACAACTTTTTCATCAGTCAGATATACATTCCCAAAATTACTTGCAATATAATTTCGCATTAACTCGCTGTGAGAAGATGTATGGAAGGAAGTCTCTGAATTCAGTATCTAGTCATCAATAGAAATGTAAACTGTCGGCAATAGTGCATCCTATATTTTTTCAGTTACCAAATTTGTGTTATCATTTTCCTTCTTCGTAAGATCTCTACAGTTTCTTTTTATGTGACTAGCCTTGCCACAAATCCAGCAGGTTGTCTGCTGACCTGACTTTGATTTTGATTTTCCTCTATTTGAGTTTTTGTCCCGTGATCTCCCTCTGGAATCAACAATCAGTGTCGAACTCGAACCCAAAGTCACGCCAGAATTTTTCCTGCGCATCTTCTCAGCCAAAATAAAATCACGAATATCATCATATTTCAGTTTGGATTTACCTGCAGAGCTGTTAATTGTCATCCTCATGACTTCTCAGTTATTTGATAATGATGCCAACAATATTAGCACGCGTATCTCATCATCAAAATCAATTTCAACAGACGACAATTAATTTGTGATAGTATTGAAATTATTCAGGTGTTGAGCAACATACACACCTTCCACCATCTTCTCTTTGAATAATTTTTTCATCAAGTGCACATTGTTATTCGCCGATGACTTTTCATTCATACCTGATAAAGCAGTCATGAGATTTGCAGTAGTCCTCTTCTTGATGACATTGTGGGCAACAAATTTTGACAGAGTTAATCATATAACCCCCAGAACATGTCGTTCCAACAGATTTCATTACGCCTCGTCCATCTTTTCTGGTTTTTTTCCCAGTAATGAAAGATGAAGTTTCTTCCCATAGAGGTAGTCCTCTATTTGCATTCTCCAGCAACCAAAATGTGTCGTCGAACTTCTCAATTCCCAAAAGCTTAATTTCATCTCCGATCATTGTTCTTCCTCGGATCTGAACCGGGGCTCTGATACCAATTGTTATGAAAAACAACGGCAATAAAGTGAAAAAACTGGATCGAAAAATTGCAAACCAGAAAATAACACAGATTTACGTGGTTCGACTAATTTGTCTACGTTCACGGAGCTGCAGAGGATTTTAGAACTTTGAGAAATTATACTGTCGATCGTCTCGACATTTACAAGAAAAATTTCTTTCTCTTTCTCTCTTTCTCTCTCTTAGCTCTCAAGAGGACTTGGTTTAGCACTTATGACATGACAAAATAGTCTATTTAAAGAAAACGGGAGAGAGTTATGTGGAGAGAGGTAGGTCGGAGGGAGGTAGGTGAGACACGGTAGATGAGTTAGGTAAGTCACAAGCTCCATATATTTAACAGACTATCAAGGCTCCCTTCCCGCCGGTCTTCTTGCGTAAAGGGATGAACTATTTATTTGTCTTAATTTTCCCACCTAACAAAGTCCCTCCAGACACGACTCTGCAAGCTCCGCCTTGAAATCGTTCGAAGGGATCTTCATCCGTTGTGAACTGCTTCGTCCGTCTACTCGTCTGGTGAACTCGACGTGAATCGCTTGTATGCTCGTCGTATGATTATTTCTTCGCCTACGTCATTTTATTTCTAATTCATCTTCCTTTTCGACTCGCTAGTCTTGACAGAGCCTCTCCTTCGTTCGAACTCCACCCGCAGTGGCTCTCGCGTCTTCGTTTGAACTCCGCCTTTGACATCTTCGATTGCTTGCTCCGAGCTGTCGGCGTTCGCAATGGGAGGAGATGGCGAGGTCGCCAACGACCCGGGTTGCTTTCCTTTCATCCTCCTCTCATGCGCTACACTCCCCATCCTCTCCCTCTCATGCCCGGGCTCGTTGGCTGGTGCTCCTCCTCGCCGACGAACGGCTAGTTGCAGACCTTCCCAGCTCTTCCCGAGACCCCTTCCTCCCTTGTGCCGGCCTTAGAGCTCTGGTCCTCTCCTACCTGAAACCATTGAGGAAGGTACTGAATATGTTTGAGTAGCTGTTGATATTTACAACAGGAGGATTCATTTTATGGACTTGCAAGGAGCTTAACAATGCCATTAGGGGATCTCCAATCATGCTTTCCTTTTAAGTTTTTTTCCACCTCGAGTTGCGGCGCTAGTCTGGTTTCTTCTTCATCTTGTTCCCTACTTGGAGAGGGCGTGAGTGAAGAATTGCGACTTTTCAGTGCCTTGCTTCTTTTAGTCGGCAAGGTCTCCGTGATCTAGAAGGATTGGAGATCTCAGTTTTGACGTGAGTTTAGATCTGTTAGTCAAGGGAGCTTCATAAAATTTGAAATAGGAAAAGCTAAATGTTGGTGGTAACATGGAGCAGTATGAGGTTACCCCCGCCGCAGATCTAGTTAAATCAACCATAGATAACTTTGGGAGTATTCAATAGCAGAGGAGAGACAAGCAGACCCAGTTCAACTCAGACTCCCGAGAGATTGGACCGATGTAGATACTTGCTTGTAAGTTGGGAAAGACCCTCAGGTGCCTTAGCGGGATCCAAGTTCTGCTAAGATTACAAGCGAGAAATCGGAAGCATCGACGAATCAGGTCAAAGCTCCCCCAACCTTGGGAAACTGACGCAGGTACGGAAGTATTCCCGCTCGAGTGAGGGAATAGCTAGTCGGCTAAACCGATTGGCATAAGACAGCGATCCAAGTTACTATTGGGCAAGACAGCTTCCCTAGGGGGTGAGACTGTCAATTCCCTACTCTATTCCTTTCTTTTTTTGTTGTTCCCCTGTGGGATTTCAGAGAATTAGGATTTCATTACTGTTTCAGAGAATTAGGATTTCATTACTGTTTCAAAGAATTAGGACTTAGTTTTTGCTTGTGTTTGTTTCAGAATTCCTCTTGGAGTGTTCTCTTCTTGTAAGAGTTGTATCTAACTATAGTTGGTGCTTTGATTTTATCCTGCTCCGTGGTGATGTTTATCTTCCTCTAACTTCTTCCCCACTCCATCTCCACTTTTCCCCTAGTTGCTTGCCTCCCTCTCCACGTCATCTAGCTTCTCTGCTGGCACCCCCTAATAGCCATAATCTGCTGTCCAGCTCTCCCTACCACCTTCCAACCGGCGGCTCCTATTTCCCCTACCCTCCCGGCCACCCACTTGCAAACTGACGGCCGCCTATAACAGTTCTTGTTGTTCGGCTCATTTCCCCCCATTAAACAGCATCCATTGACATATCTAAGAACTAAACTTATATATATATATATATATATATATATATATATATATATATATATATATATATATATATATATATATATATATATATAT
>NEWO01000003.1:6090046-6105958 GCA_003013225.1 Phalaenopsis aphrodite
GTTGGTATATTTCATATTTTAAAAATCAAAATAGTGTTTTTTTTTTTTTTATGTGATATGAATGATTTGGATGGTATAAATGTTAAAATAAAATTTAGGTGCTAGATACGTAAATAAATAGGAATTGGGTGGTATGCATGTTTCATGATAATTGTGAATTTCTTACCATGGATGCTTAGGCAAGATAAGTTTTTCAACAGAACTGTTTGCATAAATGCAAGGGCTTGAATTATGGGAATTTCTGCATGACATAAATGATCTTTTGGGACCATAATTCATGAGTTTTGTATAACATGGAAAAGTTATGGTATATATACATGCCACTCAATTCATTTGTATTTACATTTCACTTAAATTTTAATTTTTATAAACATATCGCCTTATTTCAAGTTAAATTGTCTATTATTTATCTGTATGAAAAAATCTGGGTGATATAAATGTAAGTGTTAGACATGTAGTAAAGCACTTAAACGATTTGGGCTTTCAAGATAGCTCGTAGATTCGATCACTAAGCAAATTAGTTGAACATAAATAATTTTTTTTGCATTTGATATATAAGAGCCGAACAGAAATAAAGATTTATTTATTTGTGTGCTTGTTTTGACTCAAAATAATTAAATTATTTAAATAATTGATGAGTATTATTTTAAAATGATTTAATTGACTCAAAGAGTGTAAAGATTTATAATCAATTAAAATTATTAATTTTAAAATGAAAATAAAAATATATTAAATTTTATTAAAATAAATAATTTAATATAAATAATAAGATTTAAATCTTGCTTCTATCCTTACCATTCTTAACATTTTATGGTCGTGTGATTAAAGTTATCAAAACGGCTTGTTTGCCAACTGTTCGTGTTCAACTCATTAAGCAAACAAGCTGAACAAAAAAAGAAAAAAAAAAAAAAAAGAAGAGCTTGATCTATAAGCAAGCCGAACACGAACATCAGTATTTTTTAACGTGTTGAGCACAAATCGAGTCTAAACTCGCTCACACTCGGCTCATTTACACCACTAAAATGATCGCAGGTACTCATTCATGCAGCACTTCTTTGGACATAAGAAGCGCATTTAATAGAAGTTTTAATTAGAACAAATGTAACTATATGTGACATCCTTAAGTTTTAAAAATAAAAAAATAATAATATATTAATAATAAGAACAGTCACAACGACAAATAATGATATCGGATTAGGTAGACGACGCAATCTACGTTACGTTGAAGAATATGTTGCCTGCAATATTAATATATATATATATATGGATAAAATTATTATTGGAATAATAATTTTGGTCAATGTTTAGGGAAAATAATTTAATCAATTTTAATCGGAATATAATTAAAATTTTGCTTCTGTCTTATATATAGTTGAAGTTATTACATTTTTAAAATTGTTTTATATAATGTCCTTAGCTTTAAACTATTTGTTTTTCTATCATACCACATCTTATTTTTTTATTTAACATGCAATGAAATCATATTAGTTTTGAAAATATAGAAACATTTATTTTTATTGCAAAAAAAAACCCTTAAAATTTAAAATGCTAGGCGTCGATGTATTTTTTATTGTAACGATATTGAAAATCATGTAAAACATATTATTTGTCTGACAAAAAAATAATTTGATAATTAAACTGTTTGGAACTGGATCAAATTTTTCATCCAAAGTAAACATCAATCTTGCAAATGGAGTTGTATTAATAAAGGGGTGTTAAAAATTGATCTGACATGTCAAAACGACTTGAACTCTACTTGAAAAATTCGGATTATGATTGGCTGGAATATTTTTTCGAGCCGGATTTAAGTAGAGAATTCGGCCCGTTTATTATTCGGGTCTGATTCTGCTTGACCACAAAAATCCAAACATTACCCGAAGAAGCGCAAAATTTCAGGTCGGGTTCAAGTTCAGGTTTGGGTTAACGGGTCAAATTTGGGTTCGAATCTTAGTTTTAGGCTCGTTTATTGTTTGGGTTGGATTCAAAGTGAACCTATTAAGATCGGGTCCATTTTGGGCCGACCCCGACCCTGACCCACTGACACACCTCTTATATATATAGACTGACATAGGACCTGAAAATGGAAAACTGGAAAACACAGAAAGCTTGGATGAGTTCATTGAGGAAGGTTTCGGAGGTTTCAGCTCTTCTGGATCTGAAGCAACATCCAGATGGAGGTTTCTACTCGGAAACCCTAAGAGACTCTTCCGTAATCCTCAACAAATCTCAGCTTCCTCCGACTTGTAAAAAGCTCCAACCCTTTTGTTCCTGTTTTCTGCTAAATCCATAATTTACAAAAATTAGGGTATTGATCGGCAGCTTTGAAACTCTGTTTGCTCATATTGCCTCCTTTTTGGCTTTGTTGCTGCTGTATTATTTGCATTTTACCTCACATACGTGTTTATCGGATGAATTTCACTTTCATTTCCTTGAGAAGAACGATTATAATCCTTTAAATTTCTTTTGTTTTTCTATCATATTATATCATGTTTAAACTCAAAGCATCAATCAATTCGCAGAAAACTATGTAAGAATAAAGTTTTTCGTAATTTTATTGTGTTTTATCAATCCAATGAAAAGGTTTAATAAAATATGACCGCACAGTTTATATAAAGTCTAGCTTAACCTGTGAATTTTCTCAATCAAAACTATTATATAACCTCTAAATTTCACCCAAAATTCATATGTTTAATTCCAATTCGAAGGCTTCTGAAATTGAGAATTGTTTTGGTGACATCATTCAAACTAAACCATTCTTCAAGAAAATTTTAAAGCGTTCATTTGATGATCCAATTGTTATAAAGATTGTTGAAATTAGGTACATTGGAAATTTTGAATAAGAGCAATCATATCTTATTACTCAGTTAAAAATCAATATGTTGGATTGTTTCCTCCATATTTTGACTTTCTTCTACAAATTCTATGTATTTCTACCATGCATGTTTATTGTGCTAAATTTTTTATTGATCGTGGCACATTAACATCATGTGAAAGTGAAGTTAACATTTATAAAGCGACCATTTCATTCTTTTAAACTTGGGTTAACGCCCACTTCATTGGGCCAATTTGTTTATAGAAGATCTTACTATGTATGTATGATGTGTGTGTGTGTGTGTGTGTGTGTGTGTATAAATCTTGATAAATTATTTTTGCTTCCTAACATTTTGGAGCTTAACAAGCTATTCATCAAGCTCAATTACGACTGGGTACAACTCAACTTTTCTGATGAACTCAACCAAATCTCGGGCTCAAGCTTCAATTCAAACAAAACTAGTCGAGCCAAACTCGAGATTGGTGTAGCTAAAGCTCAACTTAATTCTCTTACGCACCTCATTGGCTAATCCATAACCTTTTTAGATGTCAAGGATGAAATATTGCATGATAAGGACAAACTGACCAACTTCAGATGGCATCAACTCTAGGAATCCCTTAATAGAAATAACAAAAGGGAATTTGTTTCCATGTAGGAGAAGTTCAATTTGTTTTTCTTTATTAATTAGCATCTTTTAAAAAAAAAATTAATCATTTTGCAGACAAGGTGGATCGACCCATCTGCTCAGCAATCTATTTCTTACTTCCATCTGGAAGCAAATCATGCCTCCACCGTCTCCCTTGTGCAGAAACATTCCACTTTCACTTGGGAGAACCGCTTACAGTAAGAACATTTTCATGGCTTCTTATTTTATTACTTGAGCTGATAAAAGTTATACTCTCTAAAATGTTTGTTTCTATGAGCAATTGTTTTAGATACATTTGCAATAATGACTGAACATATGAAGTGATGAAACTCTCAAACTAGGAACCTTTGTTTGAACATTTTCAATTTTTTATATTTTTTTTCCTACCTAATAACATTCAAATTAGCTCTTTTAATACTCTCTTAGAAAAAATCATTCTAAGTTAAGACAATAAATACTCTAAACCTTCCAGCACCAAACAATATCCAAATTATTTGTTAAATCTGTGATAACATAGTTTATAATAAAACTATGAACCTATTCTTATCCATGAAAGTTACTTGGATAAATTGATATTTATCTCTAAACGCATCTGTTTTGGATTTTATCCTTCCACAGCCAAAAATTTGGCTTCACAAAATAATTAATTTTCTCCAGATTACCTACTTTAAGAATAATACAAAACTCCATGTCATGCAATTGTTCATTTTTTTATAATCACATACTTAACATTAGCATGCAACAAGTATGTTTTAACTGATTGCGTGATTTAAAACAGAAAAATTATAGCGGAATTTCTTAGACATACAACGCAGTTCTTATGCATCTACACCCAAACATTTACATGCATATCACTCAAATCCTTAACATCAAATCCACCATCACCATCTTCTTAAAAGTGAAATACACATTTTCATGCATAGATTTATGACACTGGTGTTATGAGTGTAAATATCAAACTTTGGGCATTAATATGTAAATACATAAGAATTGAGTGATATATATGTAAATATCCCAATTTCTATGAAAATACTCGTTCTTCTAAAACACATACTATCATGAGCCTCCCTCCCATTCATTCTCTTTCAACAAATAATACCTCCCATTTTTCTTTTTGACAACAAACAGGTATTTGAACTCCATGAAAATGGAGAAATCAAGCTAACAGTCCTCGGCCAAGATTTAGAAAATGGTCATAAGCTACAGTACACTGTTCCTCCTAATGTGTGGTTCTGCTCTTTCCCAACACTGGATGTTGAATCATTTTCAGCTGATGGCAGTGTTCTGGTGAAGGCTCCAGATAGAGATCCTGAACGGAATTATTCTCTTGTTGGTGTAACCTGTGCTCCTGCTTTCCAGTTTCAGGATTCTGAATCTGCTAATTTTGATGAGATGATTACCATTGCACCAAAGGCTACTTCTTTTCTTAAATATCTCGTCAGATCCTGAATTTTTCGTGTTAAGCGAGGCGTTTAGAAGTTTTGGTTTGTGATAAAATAAGGTTGAATATCGAATGAAAGTTATCTTAATATGTTGGTTGAGAGCTTAGTCTTTTAATAAAGAGGTTCTTGTTGGCACCAAAGGCTATTTCTTTTGTTAAAATATCTCGTCCGATGCTGAATTTTTCGTGTTAAGTGAGGTGTTTAGAAGTTTTGGTTTGTGATGAAATAAGGTTGAATCTGGAATGAAAGTTATCTTAATATGTTGATTGAGAGCATTGTCTTTTAATAAAGAGGTTTTTTTTTTGCACCAAAGGCTATGTCTTTTCTTAATTATCTCATCCAATCCTGAACGTCTTCGTGTTAAGTGTTGGTTTGTGATGAAATAAGGTTGAATTTGTAATGAAAGTTTATCTTATTTTGTTGGTTGAGAGCTTAATTTTTTTTATAAACAGGTCATGGGTTCAAGGTAGTCTTACATATGTAGTGTGTGTTTTTGCATTTAAATTCGCTTAAATTTCTCAAGAAAATAAAGAAAAAGTTGAATATCTGGTTATATGACTGAAAAACATGGGGGATGAGTGGTACTGAATTAGTTGTTCGATGGAATAATAATATAATATTATTATGTGCTCATAAGTTTGCGTAGAGTAATATATTAATATCTTAATATTGTATGAAGATATGACACACACAAATAAAAAGAAATTGACAATGATACGAGCAGAACATTTTACATAGAAAACTCGAACACCTAAAAATCTTAGGGTTTGACTCAGTTGAAATGATTTCACTATGTTGATATAGTTATAAGACTTTATCGACCACTGATTAGCCGAAAGCAATTTTACACGAGTGTGATATGACTTTTGCTAGAGAAGTGATAGAGAACGTTGAGAACTACCTAGTTGTGTGAAGAAAAGTCGATGGCAGGGGTCAAGTGCCAGAAAGCCTGAAGTCAAACGACAGTGTTGTGTCAGTGACAGCAGCAATGCTATGTCAGTGGCAGCACTAGATGATGGTGGTCGGGCAATGGTGGTCCGGCATTAACGATGGTTGGACAGCGGTGGTCTTATGGCGGCGACGCTCAGATAGTGGTAGTCTAGTGGCGGCGAAGGTCGTCTAGCAGTGGTTGTTGTCAGACGACGGTGGTCGGGCAATAGTGGTTTGGTTACAATGACTGTCAGATGGTGGTGGCCTGGTGGCGCTGACGATGGTCCCGCATTGTTGGCGGCCAAACGACAGTGGCAGTGGTTTCGACCGCGGTGGTCCGGTGGTGGCGATGGTCATATGACGATGGTAGTGGCGGTGGTCGGGACAATCGTAGTCCGGCAGTGACAACCAAGATGGCTCAACAACGTTGGTCAGGCAGCGGTGTCGAAGTCTGGTGATGGCGGTTGCTAGTCGATGATGGTCTGATAGTAATGAAGGCTTGGAACTCCTTCAACTTTCTCATTCAGGTCTATGTCTCCCTTTATGAAAAGAGTGAGAGGACTCTTTACGCATTTTGTGAGCGGCATAGTTCTTAAATATTAAATGAATCCGGACCACTCCCTTGAACGACTCAGAATGGTCACTTTTATGTGATAAGTTTTTATGAGCATTTAAGTTTATTAATGATGTCAAAATTAAGTAATCTTGGGATTGTTGGATTTGACTCATTGATACGCTCAATTTGACTATAAACTTGTCCAATTTGGAGATCATTTAGTCTCTCAAAATATATTTCAAAGCTTCTAACTATGCTCTAAGTGGATGAATTGGACCCACTTGGACTTGGGTCAAATCTTTTTTTTGTCATCTGGTTCATCTTCCTTAAACCCCTTTCTTGATAAAAAATCAGTGTTGCCGTTTTCAATTTAATTTTTGAAGCTTTGAATCAAAATGTCTGTCGAGAATCATGCGGATCAATATAATTTTTTTAAGAATATATCAGTTGTCGCTATTTTATATATTGTTCAATGAGTTGAAAAAATATCCTAAACTTCTAAGAAATTGTGTGAAGTAAAATAGTGATCTTCAAGAAAATGTGAGATGCCGCTGTTGTATTGTGTTGGTAGAAAGCTTCTCCTAGGAGTTGTGATTCAAGAAACTCTTCAATATTCATCCGCAGAGATCAAATTTGTGCAGGAATGTCACAAAATGGCCTTGGGGACCTAATGGTGCCACAAATGGGCTGTACAGATTGTCACCGCTAGCGGTAGTGATGGTGCAAAAGGCACGCTAATGGGTGCATTCACGCAGGAAGGCGTGCGGTCCAACGATGAGTAGGTAGTGGTCTGACAATCATGGACCGGCGGCGAGAGAGGCGAGATGATGGCGTTCTGGCGGCAGTGATGGTGGTGGTTTGACGGCGGTGGGTCTGTGACAGTGGCAGCTAGACCGTGGAGATCCATGGTAATGCCTAGATTGTGGAGATCTGGCAGCAGTGACGGCTAGACTGCAGTGATTTGACAATGACAAAAAATGATGGTCATGCAGTTGCGATTCGTCAACGGCGGTGGTCCGATGATGGTGGTGTTCTCACAAAGGGACAGTGGTGGTCAGGCTCCAGTGGTGTGGTGGCCCTTGTGGCAATATCCTAATGATAGTCGTCTGACAATAGATGCGGTGGCCCGGAGGCGTGCACATGCTGGCCAGCAGAGCACATGTGTGCATGCATGATGCACGCTTGCTTGTCTTTGCATGCAAACGGCAAGCGCATGGAACTGGTGCTAGAATCTATGATTTTTTAGGTTTTTTTTTCCTAGTTTGGGGAGAAATTTTTCATTTTTTGGGCTATTTTTAATAGAAAAAATATATATGAAATTAAAGAATTCAAGATTATTGAGAAATTGGGATTTTTATTTTCTCATTTTTATTTTCTTAAAGAAAAATGTATTTATCTATAAAAAATTAGGATTCTCCCTCCAAAATTTATTTCCTTTCTTGTCCTTGCTTAAGCCTATCAACACATCTTCTGCTTCAGGCTGGCATTCCAAATGTTGAAGCTTAGGCGGTCCCTTGTAAATTGAAATGTTTGGCTATTTGTTGGACACGATCCTAAGTGAGGTAATTATCTTCCTTCCAAAGAAGCATTGATCGGCCTTCAGCTAGATCGGTTTGGGGGCAATCAAGACTTGTAGTGCAACTATGAGCAATTGTCTTCCCTTAAAAAAGGTGTTAACTGACCTCATCAGACTTGCTGGGTTGACGGTGATTAAGGACCATAGTCTTATGATGATGGAACTATCTTCCTTGGAAAAAGGTGTTGACCGACCTCATTAGAAAGATCATGTTGGAGGCAAGCAAAGCTCATAGTCCTACAATTTAGCAACTATCTTCCCTTCAAAAATGTGTTTACCGACCTCATCAGACATATTGGGTTGGAGACGAACAAGCTCGTAGTCCTATGTTAAGGAAATTATCTTTCCTTGAAAAATGTGGTGATCGACCTCATCAGACACACCAGGTTGGAGGCACTCTAAGGCTCAGTCCTATGGCGAGGAGTTGTTTTCCCTTGAAAAATATGTTGGCCAACACTAGGTTGGAGGTAATAAAGGCAAGTGACCTATGGCGAAGCAATTATCTTGTCTTGAAAGAGGTATTGATTGACCTCATTGGAGTTATAGGGTTGGAGGCAATCATGGCCGTTAGTCCTACAACAAGAAAAATATCTTCCCTTGAAAGACGTGTTGACTGACCTTATCAGATAGACCGAGTTGGAGTGATCAATGCACGGGTCCTACAATGAGCAAATATCTTCACTCGAAATAGTGTTGATTGACGCTCATCTGACATACTGGGTTAGATGTGATTAAGGTCCGAGGTCATACGGTGAGACAATTAAAGAATTATTTCGAACTTTAAAAAAAATTAATCGTGTTCGACTTGTTTGCTTAGTGAGTCGAACATAAGTTGTTTGTGAACAAAGAGACGTTTTGACAAACCTAATCACGTAGTCATAGAATATTAAGAGTAAGGGCGAGATTTAAATCTTTTATTTATATTAAAACATTATTTAAATATTATTTAATATATTTATATTCTATTTTTTAATTAATAATTTTAACATGAATGAACAAATCTTTGAAATAACTACATATGAAATTAAAATAAAGATTTGTAAAATAAAAAAAAATGACAATCTTTGTTCGTGTTCGGTTGTAGTACAATAACTACATATGAAATTAAAATAAAAATGACTTTCATCTTCATTTACAGGTTGTAGCCTACAACTCATGCACAGAACTCAGAACCTTCAATTTCTCATTCATGACGATAGCATTATAGAATAGTTGCCTTTGAGCAGGTTACCATTTAGCAGAAGCCACCTGCTGCTAGAAAAAGAACAGTCCACCCACATCAATTAAAGCTGTTAACTGGTTGATTCAGCCGGACCAGCTGAAAATTGACTCGGAAAAAATTCAATCTAACATTTTGACATATTAGCACAGTTCATTTATTTCGATCCGATCTCAATCAGTGCCAAGATTCGACTAAATTTTCAAATGATTAATGATCTTTGAGCTAAATTCGCTAAATTCACAGCCTTAACATCAGTGTGGATGTTAACAATCAGATTCCGAGCCGAATTGGGGTCGGCTCTCATTTATTTCGATCTGAGCCAAAATTTGAATCAATTTCGAGCGAGCATCGGTCTTCCAGCTAAATTAACAACCCTAACCCAATTGAGTAGATTGAGCATACATAAATGTAAAATAAATTTTTACTCTGACAATATAGTACTGATTGATTACTAAAATAAAAATGTCTTATACAATGCGAATGGAGATAAAATGGGGGTAAAACTAAGAGAATAAAAAAATTTAAGCATTCTTTTCGAAATAAGTAAAACGCCACTGCACAGCTAATAGGCCACAATCGCTGGCAAGAAGTTGCTAATAATATAAGCGCTATTATCTCATATATCGCCTGAAATTATTACTTACTCCCGCTTGTCTTCTTCAATGCCTCCATTTTTTAAGCCAGTTAATGATGCTTTGTTGTCTGGAGACAGAGAAGCAGTCTGGGTGTCCTTAGAAGGGAAGGGCCCAGGCTTTATCAATGAAAATGTTTCCTCTCTATCAAATTCTTCGCTTGCATCAGCAGAGTAAGCATATCTGATTTAAAAAAAAAATCAGCAAATAGCTATGATTATAGATTAGGGGAAAAAGATATTTAATGTAAGTTCCTAAAATTTTAATTTTTCCATTATATTGTAGGTAATGAATCATTTTGTCTAATACTTGAAGGAAAAAATTACAATATTAAAAAAGAACTTGATTCTCAATGAAGGATTTATTTTATTTTTTCTTAATAATAATATATTTAAGTGGTACATTTATCCACCCTCAAAAAAAGGCCGGTTCCGCCCCACGTCCTGCTGCCTTGTTCCGCTGGGTGTGTTTGTTTCTATGAAATTGTGGGTTTTATTTTGATTTGTATAATGGGGGGAAAATTATTCAGTAGATTTGTTGCTGTTTTAAATTCCTGATTTATAGATGACATTAAATTATGAACTTGACAGCTATCTAAAATCAGATTTGGTTGATAATGTGAAATTATATCTACTAACATAAAAAAGAAGAGTCGACAAAAAAGTATATTTTGAGATCTTTAATCAAATAAATTTTGGGGATGATTACATACAGGGCACCCAAAGTATTGCTATTTACGAATCAAGCAACCTTTTTCAAACATTTTTCAACTTTTAACTCAAATATCAAAGGTCATGATAAAACCCCAACCCATATTTTTCATTTTTATCAAATTCACGATAATTTGATTGTGACACGCATAACTAAAAAAATGGTCTATTGCTTGATTTGTAAATAACAATGTTTCTTATGCTCTGTACGTAATTATCCCTTAGTACAGTATTCAACTTTGCAAGTGTGAGATGGAAGTGCAATTCCTTCCAGAGTGGAAAAAAAAAAGTGCTACCTGATTACAGGGCAGGTCATGTTCTAGTACTGGCATGAGACCTTAATTTTTACTATGGTGAAGCATTTATTTGCTTAATTTCCTTCAACATATTTTTTGCTATAGCATTGCTAGTATTTCTAATTTTGTTCAAATTTTATAAAATTGAAATTCTAATTATAGTAATCAAATTATGTCGTGCAAATTGATTTTGCATGGTTTAAATTTATGGTGGTTGCTTTGAATTTACTCGATCATCATATTATTGTTTGCTGTTTACATTTCGTATTTAATATCATGCAATTAAAGATGTAAATTGTTGGCTTATTTAGTGTTTTGCAATCACCCAATCCTAAATTTCTTAATGTTATCCAAATACATCGCATTAACATAATTGCAATTGGAAACCATGACACAAACCATCCTGCATCATATCATATAAATCCATATTTTAATTGACATAAATTTCCCCGATGCTGCAAAAGAGCCGACATTGCAGCTATTAAGTGAAAGGTTCTTGTGGAAGTGAACCATGATTCATAGAATTATATGTAATTTGTAACCCAAAAAAATCAATACTAAAACGTATATTTCAAATCTTCCATAAATGCATTCCAAGAAAAGTACCTTAGAAAAGAATTATCATAAATCCAAGGCTTACCTCGTTGAATTCTGGGATGGCGCCCACAGAACACAAATCACACAGAGAAGAGAAAAGGTGAGGACCTGCCAGAAGGCAGGAATTATCCATGCGCTCTGCCATCGCTCATTGTACACATCAGTTGACTTGAAGTAAAGCTGCATAAAGAAAAACAATGAAACATTTAAGGAATTGTGAAATGAGGGAAATGATAAATAGTTTTTTCAAAGCATCACAGAATGTAAAATATTAACAAAGAGCTCTGTTTTAGTTTGGCTGCAGACTGAATTTACGCAAAATAGGATTTATAAATTCTGTAAATTCGATCTTCACTTTCACGGAACGAACTCGAGCGACGGCGGCAAGAAAATCTTAAATCCGTCTCACAGTCGGATTTACGTCCTAAAACAGACGGAATGCAGGAAGAAATGTCAGAACGCATAGATTTTCGATTTAACAAAGCGTTGGACTTAATTTTGATTTTATTGATGTTTTGCAGGATTTAAGATAAATTCATGGCTAAATCCCCTATAAATAATGCTACCAAACACCCCCTAAAGATTCCAAGTGTATTGCACATTCACAAAACATATAACAGCTTTTAACTAATAAAACACCATGTTCGCTTCAGGATGCAAACTATAGGGCGCGCAAATCTATTTCATTGGCAGCAAACTAGGAAATTAACGAATTTTACCTCATAGCCAATCCAACCAACAGATACAATAACAGTCATGGCTAACGTATTTGTGAATTTTCTGTAAATGTCTAGCTTAGCCATCAGCCTTCTAGCCTGTAACAGGGAAGACAGAAGTAAAATTCCGACCACTTTGAACAAGAACGTTGCATGTAGATGTTGTAAAATACAATAGAATTCAGTATTGTGTATACCTGGAGCTTCTCTAGTGTCTTGGAGAGAGAGGTGAATATCCAGAGAATGAAGAAGGCATCTAACACAGCAACTGGAAGAACCAAAAACAATCTAGCATTTCCGGAGAGATCACTTACAGCACCAAGATTCTCCACCAATTCGAGAACCTCAGAAGCTAGAAAAAAGGTAGCCCCAAGCATTTGTACCTTCGATGAAAGACCGCCCAATGTAGGCCTTACGACACCATAACCCATAGAAACAAGAAGAATGATCAGCCGTGCAATAGTTCTTTTAATAGCACCAAAGGTTACAGCCCAAAACGTGATCCCCATGGGGCGAACTCCAGTTTTATTGAACTCTGCATACTCCAAATACCATAATGCCATTTCAAACATGCCTAAAGCAATAACAGCTGTTATGCAGTTTTGAAGAGGAAGAACCTCTCTCCAAAACCTTGCGTACTGAGAGAACCAGAATATTCCGAGTATAACAAAGGCAAGAGAGATAAATCCATAGAAATTCATGAGAGGGGCCATTCTCCCAGGAAGATAACCAGTGGGATTTTTCCAAACTGTCTTGCCATCAATGACCAGTCCTTTAAGTGCAGGGTCACAAATAATGAAGTATACATTATACATCCCTGTTTTTGTAATTGATATTGTTTTTGATGGTAGAGTTGCAACTAGATCCTTTCCTGTGAAAGAAGTAGATAATATTTGCGGCCAGTCAGGATTCTTGGTGGAGGGACGAAAGATGAGATTGCCTTGAGTGCAAACTCCTAATTTTGCAAGATCTGCCGTGCAGCAAATAGCTTTCTGACCACCATAGGCAGATCCACCAATAGTTTCCCGGTCTTCCACTTCAAATACTATGGCTTGAACCTTTACCGAGTCTGCGTCTTTACTCGATGCGGCAGCTTCTTCCGGCCTTCGCAATGTGATTTTCTCAAATCTGGTATATTGTGTTAAGTCTCATAAAGTTAGTGGCAGCAATATATGTAATGATGATAATGTTATCTGCTAAATTTCTGTGAAATTTCAGAATTTAAGAGTAGAAACAATAATCAAAACTCATCTTCGTCTACAATGCATTGATTAGTATCAGTTGTTGGCCAAAATATTTTGGCCCACAAAGTTTTGAATTGAAAAATAATGATAGACCTGATGAGTAGAGGTACACTTCATGCCACATAAATAGATCGGCCACAAGAACTTCACAGTAGTCACATCCAATGCACAAGGAGCTCGTGCCGAGTTTGTTCATTACATAACAATCTCTTTCCACCAAACAGAAGCTGCCTTCAGAGCATTGTCAACAGAACATGCGTTCCTTTTCACATTTCTATAAAGAGATTTATTGGTTTCATGAAAATCAGCATCCATTGAGTTTAAGCTCAGCCTACATGCACAATGAATGATTAATAGGGTATGGCTATTCAAGATCACCGCATGGCTCTATGTGAATAAAGAGGTTTGTGTCCGCGTTGATTTTTCAGGCAATGAATTCCAAAATGGATGAAGCACTATAAAAGTTTGCTATGATAGAGAACCTTATATTTTTGGTGTGAGGCTGCCCTCATAGTTAAGTGTCCTTCTCAAACATACATTGAGGCTTTATGATGCTTTACTTCTAAAGAAATAACTTTGTTTAAGGGGAAAAAGAGACATCACTAATGGCTCAGAGTGGAAGCTAAAAGATGACAACAAACCAAATCAAGATCCCATAATTTTTTCATCTCAGGTTGTTATAGACCTTAGTCAGTTATGTGTGTTGTGGTGTAAATTCCTCAAGTATTAAAATCCTCTGCAACTCCGTGGATGTAGGCAATTTGCCGAACCACGTAAATCTGTGTGTTTTTGGTGTGAATTTTCTCGTGCTATTTTTACTTCGTCGTTGATCGTTATAAATTTCAAAGATCTCACAACAATGTGATTGTAAAGAAACTCGAGAAGGACGGAGAGAGAAAGAGATGTGGAGAAAAGATAAAAGGTCCCCAATAACCACTTAATATTTCAATAAACCATTCAATGTTTTAAACTAGCCTCAAATATCCTTAATTATAACGATGGAACCCTAGTGTTACAAGCAAATAAAGCAACAAAATATAGTATAAAATAAACCCTAACCCAAAAGTAATAAGCTAAGCTCGGAAATAAATCTAATAAAATAAAGTCAAATATTTCATAAATACACTTATCCATATAAAGCCTGCAAATTTGTAGTTGATCATGCCATTGATGTCAAACATAAGTTTAAATCAAATAATTGTAATCAACTCTCCTAAATTATGAAGAACTCTCCTCTAGAGATGAGTTATATTGAACATAACCATCTGGAAGGTCAGGTGAAATGCACAAATTCTCATAATGAGTCATTTGAAGGTGGGTGATCTCTCCAATGATCAGAATAATGTTGCCACCCAAGGTCAAAATAATGTTACCCGCCAAAAAGATCCATTAAAATTTCAACTAGAATAATATGCTCGACAACTAAGACTAAGGTTAGGGTTGGCAGAAAAACTAAACAGATGCTGATGGTGGAAAAACAAAACCCCATTTGTAGAGATACCTATGGAATCTTCGAAAGCACAAAAAAACTCAATATGGTATTAAATCCTTAAAATAAAAAGTCAGACTAATATTCATGTGAGCTGGTACGATATATGAATTTGGTTCAAATTTATGTACTTCGTAAGTGTCTGAGGCTTGGGCATGGAGTTTCTTTATTGTGTTATACAAGAAACATCAAGGCAAATACAAACTAACATACAATCAACTTCATTATATTCTTATGATTTCGCATAAAGTATAAATTTAGACATTCATCATGAAAATCAATTTTGAACAATAATATCATAATGCATTTATGTGCATGCTTAGCAAATTATGCAACTCAATCAAAATGTCTATCCGGTAATGGTATGACGTCTACAGACTTTATAGATGTGACCCATGCACCACTTTAAGAGGTGATTATTCAATGGTAGCATTAGCATAACTTTTGTAAGACATTTGAGACTTAAATAATAATAAATCCCAAGTTCACAAACTGTTACCAATAAAGCGCAACAAAATTTATGAACTTTTCATAATTTATATCAATCCACCTATCCAGAGGTGAAAGACAGAAGAAAACATCAGTAGTATTTTAAAAAATTCTATGAACTTTTCAGAAATAACTACAATTTATTTATTTTTATTGAATATAAATGTTGAAAAATCATATAAATGAACAATTTCGTTTAAGAACAATAGCCAATATGAAAGGAATGAACAATTTCAGCGAAGGGAATGGAATGTGTCATTTTAGAACATCTATCGATTACCACTAATGTGTCCACGAATCTCGAGTAATCCTAACATGAAATCCATATTATTATTTAGCCACAACACATTTGGCATAGGTAGGATAGTTTTCTTTAACAACATTCCCCATTTGATAAACTTAACACTAGCATAATATTCTAGCAACGCCTTTTCTATGCAAAGATCAGTAGAATCCTCTCTCCACCAAATAAAGTCTTATCATATCCTAAGAGACCAGGTAAACCTCTGACATGTAGCTCCCAAACAATGAAAACTAGGAAGATTTACATACATA
>NEWO01000003.1:6115646-6129644 GCA_003013225.1 Phalaenopsis aphrodite
TTGGTTATGTCAAATCATTAATGACAAGTAAGTTACTTAAGATGCGGGTTTGTGAGATCCCTTAAAACAACATAAAGTTGAACCCTTAAACATCAGGGTGTCATATGTTGAAGTGTTTGAGTTTTATTAAACACTTCAATGTTCGGCATGCTCATGTTGAAGCACTCTTAAGATAAGTAATTTCCTAAAAGTTATATCAACATGATAAAATCATGGGGCCTATTAGGCCAAAATTTATAATATTAGATACTTAAATACTGCCTCAAAAATTAATTCTCGATGAAAATCCAATAATATCTTCCATAATCATGGATTATCATGAAAGATATCTTTTTAAAATCATAATATTCCACCCAAATAAAACTAAAATAAGAGTAAATAATCCAAATATCTTGGCATAAGTTAATTAGGGGATGAATTAGCCTTTATTGATTGAGAGATGCTCAAACAAGAGCCTCTATTGAATGAGGAATGCCCAAAATTAGTTGAATGAGGCGGTCAGCCATGAGATTGTGAATGATTTGATCTCAAGCCGAATCATCTCAACCCTTAACCAACTCTCGTGTTTTAAGTTGATGTTAAGGTAAAGCTAGCTATAGCCTCGCCCAAGCTAGCTTCAATTGGAGCCATACATGGCTCATTAGTTTTTCACTAGGCTATACTAGAGCAAAAAGAATTTAATTAAAATATTTTAAGATAGTTTTTTAATCCAACAAGAAAACAAACCCACATATTACAAATACATTAAAAAAATGTCATTTATAAAATTGCAAAGATGTGTATGAACAACAATTATATTCAAATTCACCCAATTGAAATTTGATTGAGTTATTGTTCAATAGGCGTTCATTGACTTCAATAATAGTTCAATTAAATAAAAGTTCGGAGTAATTTTCAATCTATATGTGTATTTTCTATCCCTAGGCTGACCATAACCAACTCCCATCCCACCCGAGCCTCGTCCCCTTGCATCTAGCTGCTCTCTTCTAGTTAGCGTAGCATAAGGCCCATTATGTCATAATCGAGCCGCGTACATGCAAAATAAGCTACTGATTTGAGTGAATATTTCTCAAAGTTACTCTGGTCGAATACTTCTGTATCAGTATAACAAAAATCATGCCAACTCCTCTCATTTGTTTAAAACATCAGCATTTTCAGATTTCCTCGTATCATCGCTCTTTTAAGAATTGAAAAAAATTTCTCAAGTCTTTCAAGCAGCAAGCATAAAATATTCACCAAGAGAAGCAACAAAATTGGAACAGATTATCAAACAGATCGAGTGGCTCAGATCTACCCACATTACCCGCACGCAGATTTCAGAGCTCATGATAACCATTCCATCAACATACACTAACCCTTCGAGACAGCAAAAAAGAGATAATTATCTGAAGGTGGAGCAATAGATCTGAGAGATGTAAGAACGAGAAGAGATAGTACCGGATGAAAGAATCTCCACTGGCGACGGCGGAGGAGACATTGGGGTTGGGGAGGGATGAATAGAGTCCCTCGCTGCCGCCGTGGAGGACGAATGCGTTTCCCTTGCTCGCGAACTTCTCTCCCTTGTAATCATGGACGGAAGCGAAGGCTGAGTGGAGGACGAACAGGACGTAGAAGAAAAGCAGAAGGGGAGACGAAGGACTGGGGGGCGTGAAACTTTTTGACATTGGATCACGGAAGAGCTCGCACTCGTTCTTCCTTGATATTAGAGAGGGAGAGGGAGAGAGGGAGAGGGAGCACCGACTGAGCTTAGAAGAATTTGTTAAGATAATAAGGTACCAGAGACTCCAAGACCGAGAATTAGGAGAAGACTTATTAAGGAGAAAATCATTTTTTATTTACTCTGATGAGAATCGGAAAATATATATATATATAATTAGGGGGCTTTAATTTTAAGGGGGTTTTACATATTAAATAGATAAAACATTANTTATTTACTCTGATGAGAATCGGAAAATATATATATATATAATTAGGGGGCTTTAATTTTAAGGGGGTTTTACATATTAAATAGATAAAACATTACTATTTATGTACCTCACATCTCAGAGTGTGAGATCATAAATAACAATATTTTTGGTGCTATATATGTATGAAGAAGACATCGACGAAGTTGCAAATGACGACAAGGCTCAAATGGGTGTAACAAAGAAAGGGTAGGGTAATTCTAAAAGGTAGAGGTAGTCGGGTCAGGGTACCAAAAACCTATCATCCCAAGACACTAGAACCTTAAGTTTGTTTGGGCGTGAAGGTAGTCAACTCAACATGCCTAGAGATCCTCGACCAGCAATCCGTGAATTGCATCATCCACGGGGATCTTGATAGCCCTAAGGTCAAAGAAATAAAACTATATTCTATAAATATTAAGTGGAGCTCTAAGCTAACACGATGCATGACATCGAATGATGATGACAACAATTGTCATGAAATGCAAATTTGTTTTAAAGTTGGCATGATGGGCCACACAATAAAGTAAAGTATTTAATTCAACATTTGTTGTTTTTAAACATAAATTTTATTAAGATAAATTTCTAATTTGGATTTTTGAAATAGATTTTTTTCTAAGACCCTGCAAGCAATTATAAGTCCAGACAAACTACAAAACAAGAAATAGTGAACAAAGATCTTCAGTAAAGAACCTACACCAAGTATCTCCTCATTTAAATCCCCTATAATAGTAGGAGGTTCGGGGAAGCCGCTTGGTTGGCCCTGAAGTACAGCCCAAAAATCCACGAATGCAATGTGAATTGCTGCTGATGATGGTGCTCAATGTGAATGATGTAGCGACCTATAGAGGAGACATCACCTTGAAGCTCTCGAATTTGCGTCTGGCAAGAGTGAGAGTGAGAGGAAGTAGCAAAAGTGGGAAGAAAGACAAGCTCCCCTACCCCATTATAGGAGCAGATGTGAGTTGCCATGATTGTGTACTTGGGAGCTATTTGCTCATCCTTCTTATCTCAGGAGGCTCCCGCTTTGACAAACAAAACATAAATTGATGATGGGTATTTGATCTTGTCAATCGTGCCACCTTGTGCCATATACTCCATGGAAACCTGGATAACGTGGCTGATGTCAATCGTGCATTCCTTCTGGATGTTGTAATTTAACGTAGCTCATTCCATACATTTTATGTGCCTCATTGTTAATGAAAAGTTGGGTGTCATGGCTCCCCATCGCTTGTCTCTTTCCCTTTGATCCTCTGGTAGCTATCTATTTCTTGTTGATTTGAGAAGTGGAAAAATGTGGGGGAAAGAGAGATNATCTATTTCTTGTTGATTTGAGAAGTGGAAAAATGTGGGGGAAAGAGAGATGATAGAAATAGATTCTCTAAGTAAATAAAAATTAGTTTACCTCTGAACCCGATTTATAAAGGTTTTGATGTCGCGGTGCTAGCCTCTGACCTAGTCTGACTAGTTAAGGCAACAATCCAAATTTTCGTCTGTTACATACTATCACATAAATTAATTAATGTTTTGATGCAATGCTTGACCTCAACGTTGCATCACTAAGGCCAAACTAGGTCAAAAGCAGTTCACGCCAGTAATGACACACCTGAAATCCGGGGTGAATGTTAGTCGAATTCATTGGGCGTTGTGGTGCTTGTTCTCGATGTCGTGGCGATAAGACTATACCTGGTTAAACATGTTATGAATTTATATGTATGTCACACCATGGAGATGACTTGGGTCCACCACTATTTAGTGTTATAAATTCATACATAAAAAATGTGTACATTAATAATACTAATATTTTTAATGTGATGTATAAATATAAAAGATATGGTGTTTTATCTACAAACATATATGATTTGTTTGCTATGCATGTAAATGCCCAAAAAAAAATATGCCTTTCATTCTTTATTTACTCGATCACTAATGTTAGTTAGATAAAAAAATAGTGATAGTTGAGATTAATCCCCGCTCTTGAGACTTATTTTCATGCACACGAGAAGGATAGTGTAATTCAATTTCACATCGATCTACTTCACCAAATTTGATCTCAATCCCTAATAGATAAAAAATCAATTGGAATAATGTCAATGTTCAATAATTCTCTCTATTGTGACCATTCAATGGTCATAGTTTTGAATTGGCAAATCAATCTCTCATCATTAATAGACTTATGATCAATTATAAGAAAACCTCTCATTATAAAATTTGCAAAGTTGACGGGGGGGAAATTGGCGACCTTAGAGATGGCTTGGGTCCACCTCCATTTAATGCTGTAAAATCACACATAAAAATGTCTATTGCACTTTTAGAAAGCTAATAACAGTAATACTTTTAATATGATGTATATATATGAAAATAATGTGCTAGATATGTAAACATCTAAGATTTGGGTGCCATGTATAGGGGTGTAAACGAGCAGAACACGAGCAAGCTTAGGCGTAGCTCGTGTTTAGCTCGTTAAAAAATACAATTGTTCGTGTTCAACTCGTTTATATTACGAACACAACAAAATGTGTTCGTGTTCGGCGCGTTTGCTTAGCGAGCCGAACATGAGCTGTTCAAGAATAAATAGTCTTTTGAAAATCCTAGCCACACAACCGTAAGATGTTCAGGGTTGAGGCGAGATTTAATTATTTATATTAAAATATCATTTAAACATAATTTAATATAATTTTATTTTATTTTTAATTAATAATTTTAGTTGATTATAAATATTTGTAGCCTTGTAGTAAATTAAATTTTTTTTTTAAATTATTCATCAATGATATATGTAATTTAATTATTTCGAGCAAAAACAAATCTAACATGAATGACCAAAACATTGTTTTTGTTTGACTCTTTTATATATCGAGTGCCAAAAAAAAAAATTTCTGTGTTCGGCTTGTTAACTTAGCAAACAGATAAAAAATGAGCTTTCTAAAGAGCGAACTTGAACTGCTCGCGAAGAATAAGTCGTTTAACAACCGTAGCTATGTATTCAGGCGCCGCAAAAATTTATGTCTTTTATTCTATATTTCACTATCACTAAAGTTAATTAGATAAAATAATTATGATAGAGATTGATCCCTACTCTTAAGACTTATTTTCATGTACAAAATAAGAACAATTCAATTCAGTTTCACCTTCATCTATTTATCTTCAATTAAACCTAACTTGATCTCAATTCCTAATCGGTATAATATCAACTGGAATGTTGTCAATGTTTAATAATTCTCTCTCGTATGACCATTCTAAGGTGCGGTTTAAAATTTGCAAATAAATCCCCCATTATTAATGGACTTGTGAACACTAAATATTGTTATAAGAATTAATGTAGGAGATTTTATGCCACCATGAATACAAAATGTTTACTCTAGTTGCAAACTATTTTGTGTTGATCTCAATGGAGATGAGTGTTATGCTTATGCATTAGGCAAACGTTGCACATATCATCTATGTTGTCCGCATGCTATAACTACATTAAGTCGTCAACGAGTAAATCACTTAACATGTGTATCTCAATATTACACAAAATTATTATGCGACATATATATATATCTTTAATACATTTTTTCATATATAAGGTGTTATATTTTTTTTATTTATGACTCATATTTATTTTAATAACTTATGAGATTTATTTTGATAACTTAAATTATTTATTTAACTCATAACTTATGTAATAAATTATGACAACTTATGATATTTATTTTGATAACTTAAGTTATTTATTTTCTTAACTCATAACTTATGTTGTAATTTATGATAACTTATGATATTTATTTTTGTTACTCATGATAACTTAAGTTGTTAATTATCTTAACTCATAACTTATGTCATAACTTATGATAGTTTATGATATTAATTTTATAACTCGTGTAATCCCTTAAATGAATAAAAGTTACTAACTTATATCATTGATTTTAATAATAAAAAAATCAATATATTTATTAAATTATCATAAATCATATTGGTTTGTAACTTCCTAGATGGATGGTGGTTAAATAGAGCATGATTTAGAGAATTGGTCATATCTCTTCCTTACACACCCCGTACATTTTCATCCATCAGAAGATATTGAAAGTTTCAAGGGATTAGAGAGAGAAACTTCATCTCTTGAAGATCAAATTTTTTCATCATGAATACAAGTATGCGTTACTTTATTTTAGATATATAAAAATCATGAATTTAAAATATTTTGGCTATTATGTATTTTTGGAATTTGTGTCATAAAGTTCAAACATGAATTTCTAACATGTGGTATCAGAGTTTTGATTACTAAATTTATGATTTTTCATATAATTTTATTTATGTTAATTGTAATAAATTTCAGCTGTGAATTAGATATTGAATTAGATCAATAAAACTAAAGTAAATTGATGTGATTGAAATTATTATTTATTTAATGTCTATGTTATGTTTAATTTGTTAGTCACCAAAGTGACCAAATTAATAAGTTTAATAGATATTAAATTAAATAAATTCAATTACTCAAGAGTATATGATGCTTGTTATGAAATAATTTAACATTTCATTATAAAAATATTAAAATTCATTGATTATTAAATATTTTTTTATCGCTCAAAGGTTGATCATTTGTTTTATAATCTTTGAATATAATTGTAGTCTATTTATATACTTAATTAAGATATGTTTATATATCTAAAGATAATAGACATGTCAAACTTGAGTATAAACAATTACCAATTATATTAAATTTAAGTCAAACATCAATTATGTTTATTATCGTGTATTGTTATATCACCCAAAGGAGATTTCAATACACTATTATTATTATGATTATTATTTTAATTTGATTTTACATGAATATCTATGTAAGTTTAATATTTGAAGCATTAATATTAATGTACGATTTTGTTTTATTTATTTGCAGTAATTATTTTTGTTTCTCTTCATTCGCAAGCTACATCTATTCAAACTTTCAATGGGCTTAATTTCTTTGAATGACGTGAACAAGTCTAGTTTCACATTAGTGTTCTGGATCTTGATTTAGCACTCACGACTGAGAAACTCATTGCTCTTACTGATTCTAGCAGTGCTGAGCAAATATATTTCTATAAAACTTGGAAAAAATCAAACATGTTAAGCTTAATGTTTATGCGAATGTTCGTAGTAAATAACATAAAACGTACATTTTCTAACACTAAAAGTGCTAAGGAATTTATGAAATTTGTTGAAAATTGTTCTCAGTCTGACTCTGCTGATAAATCTCTTGTTGAGACACTATTGAGTATGCTAACCAACATGAAATTTGATGGTTCTCGTACCATGCATGAGCATGTCATTGAAATGACAAACATAGCACCAAGACTTAAGACCCTAGGAATGGAAGTGAATGAAAATTTCCTTGTGCAATTTATCATGAACTCCTTCCCTCCTAAGTATGGTCCATTTCACATGAACTACAACACTATGAAAGATAAGTGAAATATGAATGAACTACAATGTATGTTTATTCAAGAGGAAGCAAGGTTTAAGAAAGGAACAAATCACTCAATTAATCTCATGGGTCATCAAACAAGAGCTGTGAAGAAATCTAGAAAGAAGAATGGAAATGACAAGCAAGGACCACTAAAGATTAATGTGTCATCTGCCTTAATTCACAATGAGGAATATAAAAGAATTAAGTTACAGAAAGCCTGGACACTACCAAAATGAGTGTCAAAAGCTTAAAGTGGTTCAAAAAGAAAGGTAAACATTGTGTTTCTGTATGTTTCGAATTAAATTTGGCAGAAGTTCCTTATAATACCTAGTGGATTGATTCTGGTTGTACCACTCATGTTTCTAATACGATGCAGGGATTTCTTACAATCCAAATTATAAATCTAAATGAAAAGTTTATCTTCATGGGAAACCGAGTCAATGCACCAGTTGAAGCTATTAGAACATATCAGTTGATTTTAGATGTTGGACATCATTTAGAACTTTTTCAAACACTTTATGTCCCTTATGTTTCTCGTAATTTGATTTCATTGTCTAAACTTGATTATATTATATACTCCTTTAAATTTGGAAATGGTTGTTTCAGTTTGTTTAAACATAATCGTCTGATAGGTTCTGGTATTCTTTATGATGGCCTATACAAGCTTAAACTTGATAACCTTTTATCTAAAACTTTGATGACTTTGCATCATAATATTGGTACTAAACGTGATTTTATGAATGAAAGTTCAGCTTATTTGTGGCAAAAAAGTTTGGGTCATATATTCAAAGAAATAATTGAAAGATTAGTAAAGAATGAAATCCTTAATGAATTGGATTTTACTGATCTTGACATTTGTGTGAATTGTATTAAAGGTAAAACACACAAATCACACACTTAAGAAAGCCGCCACAAGAAACACGCAGTTTCTTGAAATTATGCAGACTGATATTTGTGGACCTTTTGATGTTCCATCTTTTGGTGGAGAGAAATATTTTATCACCTTTATTGATGATTTTTCACGTTATGGGTATGTCTACTTATTACATAAAAAATCTCAAGCTATAGAAGCCTTAAAAGTGTATATAACTGAGGTTGAGAGACAATTAGACAGAAAAGTGAAAATTATTATGTCTGATAGAGGCGGTGAATATTATGGAACTTACAATGAATCTGGACAATGTCCAGGTCCATTTGCTAAATTCCTTCAAATTAATGGCATATGTGCTCAATACAGTATATCAAGAACACCATAACAAAATGGTGTTGCAAAAATGCAAAATCGTACTTTAATGAAAATGATTTGGAGTATGATGACTATATCTTCTTTACCCTCATCATTGTGGATGCATGCTTTAAAAACCACTGCATATTTATTAAACATGATTCCTAGTAAGTCAATTCCAAAGACTCCTTTTGAACTGTGGACATGAAGAAAACCTAGTTTAAGACACTTGTGTGTTTGGGGTTGCCCAGCAGAAATAAGGTTATATAATCAACATGAAAATAAACTGGACTCAAGAACAATTAGTGATTTCATCATTGGTTTTCGAGAAAAATCTAAAGGGTATAGATTTTACCGTCCTAACCACATTATAAGAATTATTGAAGCTGAAAATGCCAAGTTCATTGAAAATGGTGAAGTTAGTGAGAGTTTGGAACCACATAAAGTGGAGATCCAAGAAATTTGGGTTCAAGTTCCTTTATCCAAAATTTCTTCTCAAGTTGTTATTCTTACAGTTATTGAACTGTTTGACAACTTACAAGAACAACAGATATATGATCAAATACCCCACAATGAAATTGTCACTAATGAACCTACATTAGATGAACCACATGAAATAGTACATAGAAAGTCTCAACGACAAAAACGGTCTGCTATTTCTGATGATTATGTGATTTTTCTTCATGAATCCAAATTTAACTTAGGAGTCAATGAAGATCCAGTTTCATTTTCACAAGCCATAAAATGTGCAAATTCTTCTAAATGATTGGATGCAATGAAAGATGAGTTGAAATCGATGGATCACAACAAAATCTGAGATATCGTTGAATTGCCCGAAGATTGTAAAACAGTTGGGTGTAAATGAGTCTTTAAGACTAAGTGCGACTCGAATGATCATATTGAACGATATAAAACCAGACTTGTTGCTAAAGGTTTCACTCAGAAAGATGACATTGACTATAAAGAAACATTTTCTCCAGTTTCTAAGAAATATTCATTTAGAATTATCCTGACACTAGTAGCTCATTATGATTTGGAGTTACACCAAATGAACGTGAAAACTGTCTTTCTGAATGGGAATTTGGATGAAGAGGTCTACATGAGTCAACCTGAAGGATTTTTGGTTGAAGGAAAGGAACACATGATGTGTAAACTTAAGAAATCAATATAAGGACTTAAGCAAGCTTCCCGACAATGGTATCTTAAGTTCAATGATAACATCACGTCTTTTGGATTTAAAGAAAACACTGTTGATCGGAGTATATATTTAAACGTCAATGGGAGCAAAATCATATTTCTCATTATATATGTTGATGACATCTTGCTGGCTACTAATATTCTTAGTTTATTATATGAAACCAATAACTTTCTCTCTAAGAACTTTGAAATGAAAGATATGAGTGAGACATCCTATGTGATTGAAATTGAAATATTTCATGATAGATCACAATATTTGTTAGGGCTGTCTCATAAAATATATATCGAAGTGATAGGATATTCGGATTCGGATTTTGCTGAATGTGTTGATACAAAAAATTAACATTTGGCTATCTGTTCCTTTTAGCTAAAGGAGCAATCTCATGGAAATATGCAAAACAGACTATCACAACTGCTTACACTATGGAAGCTGAATTTGTGGCTTGCTTCGAAGTTACAATTCAAGGTTTATGACTGGAGAATTTTATTTTAGGACTTGGAATTGTCGATAATATTCTCAAGCCGCTGAAAATTTATTGTGATAACTCCGCAGCAGTCTTCTTTTACGAAAAGGACAAGTATTCCAAATGTGTTAAACACATGAAATTAAAATACCTTGTCGTTAAGAAAGAGGTTAAAAACATATGGTGTCAATTGAGCTATTAGCACCAATCTCATGATTGCAGATCCTTTGACGAAAGTGTTGCCACGGAAGACATTTAACGAACATGTCGTGAGAATGAGCATTACCAAAACCCTTTATTAGTTTTATGCTCTTTGTACTTCGACATTTTCAGCTCAAATTTTCTTATTTCTGATATTTGTAAATCTTGTTTTTATCGTTAGTATACACTTTATATTGCATAATGTTCAAGAAGATTTGTCTTTTAATAGACATTATGAGATCATGATGTTAATCCTCCTTATGCTAAGTATGTAATTGATATTGTGATACATGGAATGAGTTGTGTCAATAAGTTGATGCACAACCGCCATGATTCATATTAATTTCATACTTATTAAATAATTTATGATTTAACCAATATAAAGAAGAATTTATCTTACATTTTGTGTAGTATGTTATACACTATTAAAATTATGTGAGTCAAGTGGGAGAATGCAATATTTTTTTTATTTATGGCTCACATTTATTTTAATAACTTATGAGATTTATTTTGATAACTTAAGTTATTTATTTAACTCATAACTTATGTAATAAGTTATGACAACTTATGATATTTATTTTGATAACTTAAGTTATTTATTTTCTTAACTCATAACTTATGATATTTATTTTTATAACTCTTGATAACTTAAATTATTAATTATCTTAACTCATAACTTATGTCATAACTTATGATATTAATTTTATAACTCAAGTAATCTCTTAAATAAATAAGAGTTACTAACTTATATAATTGATTTTAATAATAATAAAAAATGAATTTATTAAATTATCACAATTCCTATTGGTTTGTAACTCTCTTGATGAATGGTAGTTAAATAGAGCATGATTTAGAAAATGTGTCATCTCTCTTCATAACACACCCCGTACATTTTCCTCCATCAGAAAGTACAAAAAGTTTCAAGGGATTAGAGAGAAAAGCTTTTCAAGATCAAATTTCTTCATCATGAATACATGTATGCGTTACTTTATTTTAGATATGTAAAAATCATGAATTTAAAAGATCTTAGCTATTTTGTATTTTTGGAATTTGTGTCATAAATTTTAAACATAAATTTCTAACACCATGTACCAGAGATGAGAATGAAGCTGGGTCAACACCTGATGAAATCCACTTTGCCATTTTTTCGCTACAAGGATCATTCAAAGCTACACATTTGATATGTGTTAAAGTGATGTTGTGATATAACACTTTTCTCAAGTTTTTTCTATGCTAATTTTATATTTTCTTGGGTATATATTTTGTTTAAGTGCAGTCCACAGAGAAAAAATCAACACACGGAGGATATTTATCAATTTGAATACTGGAGTGTTAGAAGGAAGCACAACGATACCATAATTAAAGTGTTGCAGTGACATATATGGACCAATCAGCACATGAAGTGGATATTTTTTTATCAAAAAATCTAAAAGCTGACACTTCGACGCTAGAAAGCCAACACTTTAAATCCCATAGAGAAGCGCCCTAGCGCCATTCAAGCATCACCGCAACACCCACAACTCAATTTGAATATCAGTTTTCACAAAATGCGGGGTTCATACCTGACATCATCGAGCTCAATGATAGTGTCTCGACGTAACATCAACAACGCCCAGTTACTCCTCATTGACATAGGATAATTTTGCAGTTCTCTGAGAGTTTGAAAATTTTTTTATTACTATAAAATGCCTGTAATATGAACGGGGGAGAAGACTAGGAAGTTGGAGACAGTTTGAGTGTGCGGATTTTCTTTGCTTTGCTGTTGGTGAGAACGTGTGATTGTATTAAGCATAGGAGAAGATCAAGGAGGACAACATACCTTTAGGATTTCGATTTTTTTCATTCAGGTTATTTCTATTCCTTTTCTACTTTGTTATACTTGGTTTGAAAATCTAATGTAATTCATGTTTTTGTTTTTTTTTTCATATTTAATACTTAAATTTGTTGTTTTTTTGGAATTGTTTTCTTTAAAATTGAGGGAAATCCAAGTTAGATTTTTAAAATTTTTAATGTCTAAGTTTATGTTTTTTCTTTTCATGCTGAATTTACTTTCAATTTGGCCAATTGAATTATTAAAAATATTTGTAATCGAGGACTACCAGAAGAAGACAAAAAACAAAAGGTTAAAACACAAGTGTTTAGTGGAATAGAAATATTGTCATTAAATGTTATAATTATTGTGGGGCATCTCAATTCCTGAGAGTTTTTATAGGGTTAAGAAAACTTAACTAAAATATGAAACTCAAATACTTGTTATATCTCGAAAGAGAATACTAAATAATAGATCTCGATTGACAACTACAATAAGAGAATTATTTGGAAGAACTTAGATTTATTTAATCAATTAAAATAAGATAATAAAAATGGAAGAGACCTCATTCAATTTAAAATAGGATTTACAAACTTCAAAAAAATCAAAATAATTTTTTTTAAGCTAAGACGGTCACTTTACAAGGTGTAGCCATGATGTTGGAAATCCAACTTGATGGCCCCATATTGGCATTTCCAAAAATAGTTGAGATAGGTAATACACGAGAGTCATGTCTTGATTATTATGACAATCTACTTAATGACCATCCCCATTCCAGACGTGATGCAACGCTGCCCTAATGACCCAAATGTTGCATCAACTTTTCACATGGGACATATTAGAACACAAACTATCATATCCTTTTGGTAGCTGAGATGGACATATATTCAAAAGTCTTGCTAAGGTTTTCCTGATATCACCTTCTGCAGACATGTTCGACATGTATACTCTTCATACTTGATTTTTTTTTCTCAATTCAAATACCTATGATTTGGATATTCATTTGTAATACTTGTTGCTTTAGAACAATTTGAAAGTTTTTTTTTCCAGTACTCTATTAAAGAAGCGCCACTTAGAAACTTGTTTATAAGAACTTAATAAGATAACTAAGCCTAAGAGAATTAAATGGCTAGGTGTTTATATTTATTGTATGTTTGTTGTTGGGAGATGCTTCATGCAAGAAGACCCACAATTTGAGTATCCTATTTTGCGGATATCAATGGGAATTAAATAGGGTAAAGGCAATGACAAAGTCATAAAATTGTTCAAGCAGGAGTGCAAACCAGTGCAAACCAACATTTTCAATAATTTTTTTAAAATTTGTCATCAAAGCTTAAGACCGTCATCACCGATTTTAAAATTATGAATGAAATTAGATAAAATATATAACGATAAAAAAATTATAATGTTTCATCAATAATGTACAACCAATTTTTTATTTAAAAAAAAATAAAATAATCATGCCTCAATCAACATGTTCAAAGACTTTTTTACGCTTGAACAACCTCTTTAGATGACATAGAAGTGTTGTTTCTTTTACTTCACACTATGAGGGCAACTTGGATGCTATTTGTTCCACTAGTTCCTCAGGAGCAATAATTTTGGATGCTCATCATCATTCCAGTACCATAGAAGCATTGTTATATACCTATCTAGTAGTTCACAACCAAGGAGTTGAGGATGTGTTCGAGAACTAAAAGCAAATAACATCAACAAGTATGAGGTAGACC
>NEWO01000003.1:6151534-6204566 GCA_003013225.1 Phalaenopsis aphrodite
AGCGGGGTCTTTGGTGCGAGAAAGAGGAGATCCAACAAGGGGAAGGCGAGGCAGGCGAGGGCGTCGAGCGGGAAGCAGGGTTTTGGTCGCAGGGTGGAGACAATGAATGCTAGGAGAATTTCAGTGGAGTCAAAAGAGAGGGAGCGAGCCGGGGATGGTGTCCGATGCAGAGGAAGGAGAGACGAGCGGGCAGGGGTTTGGCGAGCGAAGGAAGATGAGCAAGAGCTCGGGAAGACGAGTGGGAGAGGTGAGAATCTTCGACGCAGCACAGGATGCTTCGTCTCTTTCTGTTGAACGGGATCGAGCAAAGAAATCTCGAGAGAGGGAGATGGAGAGCGGGAGAGAGGAGCTCGGGAGAGGCGAATCAAGCAGACCGCGGAGGAATAAGATCCGCCTTCCTTTTAGAATTGGAGCGGGGTCAGGAGCCGTTACTCAAATCAATTGGCGGGGAAATAAATGGTTTCCAAATGAAGGGGAGGATTAATTGGAAATAATTAATACATGGATAATTTTAATCAAGACAAGATTTAAATAATTCGTTTGAATTTTGAAATTTGAATTTCAAATTTAGGTGAGCTGGTGCCTAACCCGTGTTCAGCCCGAGTCCAGCCTAAATCAAACCCGAGTCAAACGTAGGTTGAGCCCGGGCCCGCGCACCGTTAAAAAAAGTGCATCGATATTTGTGCTAGTTGCTCGCGCGCGAAATCATAATGATATGGGTGTCCTTTCTAGTTAAAATCGACGTCCCGAACGCATCTGCGTGGTCCGTTTCGTCATCCAAAGTCGTCCGGGCGAGTCCACCGACAATCGGGCCAAAAAGGGGCAACCTCGGGCCGTGCCAAAGCAAAAAAGGGTCAACCGAAGGTGGCCAAACCCGGAAGAAACCAATTTCCAACCCCCCAAAAGGTCAGGGTTGGAAACAACCAAGCAAATTTTTTCACAAAAATGAGTCAAGAAGTGGTTTGAAGTTCTACAGGAGGTGGGCTCCATTACTAGTATGCTAGGATGGTCAATAAGGAGCTCTTAAAGCTAGATCTTGGGTTCTAGGAGCAGGAAACTAAAACCTCACTAAAAAATGAGGTCAACACGCTTAGAATATCTAGAAACCGAAGAGTTCAATATATCAATGCTTGCTTTTTGTATGATTGTTGTTCTTGAGCGTGCAATGATAATTTGATTGATGCATCTCTTTGAAGACAATAGATCTTTTTTGTAATTGAAATGATTGTAGCAATAGCAGTTTTTTTACTGATGGAAATTTCATGATGCAACTGTGCAGTAATTTTAAAAAAATGATTTTGTGCATTAGTTTTGTAAATAGGTAAGCTTTTTGTGCTATTTATGTAATTTACTCTTTTTTTTCTCAAGCAAGCTATGCATAAGGTTTTAGTGAGAAGAAAATAATGATGGGGAAAGATTAACTTCAAGATTTTTGAGAGAGCAAGGTGGGGCTAAGGCTATTTGGTGATGGAGTAAATGAATGCTTTTCATTTGTAGTAGAGGGGGTTGGCCTGAGAGAAGGTTTAAGTAGTGTGAGTGTGTATGTGTGTGTTTAGAGTGGATAGAGTTTGTAGCAGAAATATAAGTTTTAGATTAATCTTTTAGAAAAGGGGTAACTTATTGACAAAAAAGGAGTTGGGAATATTGAGAGTGGGGATCTAATATGAGTATTCCTTGCTATTTTAGATTGGGGAAGCTTAAGTAAGAGAGAGTTGGATGGTTTAGGAAGAATTTAGGATACACTCTAAATTTAAGAGTATGTCTAGGGTTTTTTTTAAGATGAAATTAACTCTTTGCTAGACTTTCTAGCATTACCGAAGACAAGAGAGGTTTATCTTGTTGATGCATTGCACTAATTACATGATTTGATAGAAAAAAAAATAATTATTTTTTTAATTTTATGATGTCATGGCAATATAGAACATTTATTCATCTTCTTGCATATTTTTTATACATGGTTTTAATTATTTTGTTATCTTTAAAATTTCCATGAGTGCTTTCACTTTTTATTTATTCTCCATTTCAAAGTCATCAAATTATATTATTATCGTAATTTTATGTCCCGCTTATTTCTTATAAATGTATTTTTAATATTTTTTTCAAAACTATGATAAATATCTTCATTATATTTCATATAAGCTCTATACAAGCCTTAATTCTAAGAGGATGACTTATGATATTACATATGTATATATATATATATATATATATTCTTCTCTTTCTTTCCCTTTTCATGAATTTTCTCTTTTTTTCATTTATTTGTTTTTTTTGTTCCAAATTGGGCACAACTTCAAGCGTCAAAAAATTGATGAATGTGTCGAAATCAAATAAAGGCATTGGAAAATGGTGTTATGGTTGGCTAATCTTAGAATATATATAGAAAAAAAATTCAGATGTTACTCGATACCATAATTGAGGGAGCAGTTTGTAGAATTTTTTTTAGTTAACCGTTTGGACAAGAAGTGCTATGGCTTATGAGAATGATGGTGCTTGAGAGTTCTTGAAAGGAGTAGAGTAAACATAAACAATTAAATACTATTAAATTCATAGAATGAGGAGGGGAGAGGAAGAGAACTGCTAGTGCACAACTTGGAGCTCTGACATTCACAGCTCAGATTATTGGAGGAAGAAGCAATCAACCGTCAACAATCTCATCAATTATTATCCATAACCTCTAGATTAAGAAAAGCGAACTCTAAATTAAGGATGCTATTATCTTTTTATTATTTCTATTCCTATTATGGTAAATCTAATTTTAAAATGAAAATAAATATTGTGAAAAGTTGTCTAAATTGATGAGTATTATAGAAAGGCTTGATAAATGGTTTACTTCAACTCCTTTTTAGCTGGTTTTACTCTTTATATTTTGGCTTGTCAATTTTGGAGAGAGCTTCAAGATGTTTAATACGATCTACTGTCCAATTACTTTCTGCTTTTGTTACAAGTATTAGAGCATAAAGGTGTTGGCATGATTCTTTAATGTTTTTGCTTCGAGGCAAAATTTGAAATTTCTGTGTGATTTATAATTTGCTGTTTAATATTCTTTTTGTTGTGGGAAGCTTACTATTGTTGCTTATTTTAATGGGTTAGATATTTGAAGACCTCAACTCAGAAATGCCCTCGGTTAAGCTGTTGTACGTGACTCCAGAATTGGTTGCAACATCTGGGTTTACCTTAAAGCTGATAAATCTTTACAAGAGAGGGCTGCTTAGTCTAATTGCCATTGATGAGGTTCAAAAAATATTTTCTTCATTTGGCAATCAAAAATGGCTTTTAGGTTTAAATTTTTTGCTTTTTTTCGCCCTTAAACTCATATTATCTAGTGCTTTTTTTTCATTAATTTTATGACATTAGGCACATTGCATTTCCACATGGGGTCACGATTTCAGGTTCCTATGAATTTCTATTTGATCCATTCAATTATTTCCATTTATCGGTTAATATATTCTAATCTGTGTGTTTTCTGGTCTAATATTGCTTATGCTTATGATATAGGCCGAGCTACCGGAAACTATCTTCTTTAAGGGGTCATGTTCCAGGTGTGCCGATAATAGCTTTGACAGCTACTGCTGTTTCTAAGTGAGTCTTTTTTTCCCTTAATTTTTTTGCAGACGTTTCTGGTGATCTTTAAATTCTGCAAATTTATACCTCTATTTTCATTTCACAGATGTTTTTCCTTTAAATCTCTTGTTTTCCATGCGGCTAAAGATACTGCTATTTTTTGTTAGCAATTATTTCGATACATGCTTATAGCTGAACTACCATCTGTAAAACAAAAAAAAAATGTTGATTATGACTTAGCAACTGACTTTAGCTTTTATATCATTAAATATTGGAGTGGTTGATGTGAATTTTTGTGTTTGTTCTCATCGAAAGCATCACATCAAATGTCGATATCAGCAAAATTAATTTGTTTTAAGTAGTTGGTTTATTTTATTTTAGAAATTGTTATTTATGCAATCATACATTTGATATCCAAGTTCTTGGTCCGGTGCAGTGTGATTGATTTTGTTGTATTTTGCAATTTTTATGTTTGAATAGTTGCTTTTATACTATTTGAATGGTTGTTGAATAGTTGCTTTTATACTATTTGAATGGTTGTTGTTATTGGTCTTTAAATTGTGAATGTTATTAGCTCTTGTTGTTACCATATGTCTTATCCTAATATGCTTTTATTGCCATGCTTATTTCATGGATGTTATTAACTTTTTATACTAATTTAGTTATTGTTATATGTTAATCTACCCGTGATGTTATTTCTCAGTAAAGTCGCTATCGTTATTTTTTGCAAATTGTTATTCCTGATTCTATGCCACCTATTTTCCAAGAAGGGAAATAGGAGGTTGCATGAAATTTCTATGGAAATTTGATTTTTGCAATCAATTTCATCCACAAAATTCAGAGACTAACATAGAAATTTTGATTTTTATTAATATAAATCTCCAAGGCATGTAAAAGAAACATTTAGTTTGAACACAATTTTTCTTTTGGGATAATTACATACAGACCACACGAAACATTGATATTTGCAAATTAACCACCCAGGTTTATTTTTTGAACTATTGAACTGACTATTTACGCGTGCCACGATCAAGCTATTGAGAATTTGATAAACATGAAAAGTATAGGTTTGGTTTTACCATGAATTTTGATATTTGACTGAGGATTTGAAAAATGAATGCAAGAGGGTCTTTGATTTGTAAATAAGAAGTTTCTGTTGGTCTGTACTTGGTTGCCCCTTCTCTTTTTTGTTACAATCCTATAGTGCAAGTTAGATGTGTGATTACTTCAAATGTTCTTTAAGTGCGACTATCTTAATTTTAATGGAAATATTCTTCTTGTTCTGGCATGAGGCCAGTTTTTTTTTATTTTGGTATATTTTTTTCTTAGTTTTTTTTATGTAAAATTAATTATTGACTTTTAATGTTCTTGATTCTAATAAAAAAAATGAAACATTGAAAATCCAATTTATAGAAATTTAATTAATTTGTTTTAATTATTTCATTACATGTTAAAATTTAAATTTATTATTGCTTGTTTACATCTTAAAAATTTAAAGAAAACAAATAGTTGAATTAATTGGTAAATTGTAATATGTGAATTTTCAAATTTTTTTATATGAAATTATAATAGTGGCATGAAAACGCCTTAATCTTGAGTAGTTCTATACATCTACGTTAAATTGAGACCAAAGCCTTAGATTGTGTTAGCGTATCACTTGGAGGCTGGGCTAATTTTCAAGATAACTTGAGAGATTATAAAAGAGAATAATTTTAACAAATTTGCAAGTTTAATTGATTGAATGTTGAGCAAGTGAAATTAATAGTGTAATGACATTAACATGGTTAAAGCATGAAATAATGCATTGAAAAGTAATTTGTTTCATAGTCATTAAACTAAAATGGATTCTAATACTTATAGCGAACTGATTCAATTTAATGCATGTTGGTAATTGACTGGGAAATAATCAAGATAGACAATTTATAGTGTTTATTAATAATGCAAACCATTAGCATAAAATTTTTTGATGTAGATGATAACATTGTCAAAGAAGTTAAAGCTGAAATGTTTTCCTTTTATGGTGAAGTTTATCTTAAAGCTTTTTTGATTAGTAATTATATGTCTCTATTTGTTTTTTAATGACAAATAATGTCTGATGAATGATGATTTTAATTTGTAATAATGAAATTTAACTAGCTCTTTTCCTTGTTGTCATATCGCTGTCCAGCCATCCCACGCCTGCTGCCAGCCCCAAAATAGCCACTCAAAATCCCTTCTCTATTACCGCCACCTTCCACTATCATCCAACCATTTCAATCACCTACCAACACTTCCAAACCCCTAACGGACACCACCGCCACCTTAGATCCGCCTAGTGTGAGTTTTTGTGTCGTATTTGTTGCAATTCTCTTTTCAATGTGGAATTGTAACCGTTTATTTGCTTTTGGTGATAATATATGTTTTCCTAATGTGGTTTGAGTTAACTCCGATATCAGAAACCTTTTCATATTGTATGTAAATAAATATTTGGGAAGGAGAATAGGTACGAAGGTGTGATCTATGCCTTAATTGTCATTGAGTTGAATAATGTAAGTGTCTGAAATTATGATTTTTTCTAATCATGTTAATCAAATGTTGGTTGATTTTAAAATATTTTTCCCAGTGATCACTTAAGAATATACATTATGCTATTTCTTTAGTTACTTAATTTTATGTTTGATTTGTGTCAGGATAAGATGAATTCAACAGAATACAGAAAACTAAATAGATAGGTTGATGAGCTAGTAAACATGGGATGTATTAGAGACAACATGAGTCCTTGTGCTTTGCTTGCTTTGATTATACCTTAGCTAGATAGTAGTTACAAAATGTGTATGTGCTACACAATCATCATTAAAATCTCAATTTAAGATGGAAATAATTTTTATAACTGGTTTGGATGTAATACTTGATATGAAGATCGATGCTATGACATTTTTTATTATTGATTTAAGAAGTGATTATTGACTAGTTAAAATGAAGAAAAGTGGTGAATTGAAATGCTTTTTTAAAACTAAAGGTGTATTAAATGAGTGGTTGTTTATACCTTTAATTAGCCAATTCACTCAATACTTTATGTCGATGATGAACCATGTCTTGCAACATTTTTTTTTGAAAACTTAATATTATTTACATTGATGGCATTTGAATTTATAGCAAGCAAAAGGTGATCATTTGGTGCATCTTAGGAAGGAATTTGAGGTTTTACAAACTGAGAAGTTGTATGTGAATGCGAAGAATTATTATATTTTGACTCAGTCTATATATAGGTTTTGCTGTGATTGAAGATGGATAGTCCCTTAATTTTGATAAGGTTAGAACAATGAATGACTTGCCAAAATCTACTAATAACATGGTATTCATAGTTTCGTTATTTGATTTTTTTTTACATTTAATTTATTAAAATTTTATTTTAGTCTTGAATTCAACTATAAATTATATGAAAGAAGAGAAATTTAAATGTAATAAAATTATTGGTTATATTTTTACTGAAATCAAAGAGAGACTTACCAATGCATTCAATTTTCCTAATTTTATTAAAGGCACCAAGGTTTCTTGCAATGCATAAGCTGTTGGTATTGGGGGAGTGTTAAGTTAGGAATGACATCTTATTAGATTTTTTAGTGAGAAATTGAGTAAGGTAATTAAAAATATTTTAACTATGGTAGGAACTTCTATGCTGTTCAAACTCTTCAATATTCTAAACATTGTGTTATCTAAAGAGCTTTTACAATATTTTGATTTTAAATTCTTGAAATATTTGAGTTTCCGAAAGAAGTGGGAAATCAACATGCTAAGTGGGTGAGTTTTTCGTAGGAATATTTTTCTTATTAAATACTATATTGAATTAATAATAAACTGATGATTTTTTAGTAGAGATTATGTTCTTTATTATAAAATTAAGTTCAAGGTGATTGACTTTGATCATATAAAAAAGGGGTATGTTAATTGTAAGGATTTTGATCTATCAAAACTTAAATATTGTATGATCGTTGATTAACAATAATTAGATGATTAAATATGATTATTTTTTAAAGCTATTTGTTTTTGTATTTTTGATTCATCATTGAGGGATTTTCTAATTTTAGAATTACATTATTTTGGATGTTGCATGATATTTTTGTTGAGATAAGGACTAGTGTAATGATTGAGGATAGGTATTTCTAGCCATGTTTGAAAAGAGATGTAGTGCATATATGTTACAATGTAGGAATTGTCAATCCGTTGAAGGTAGGAAGTAGAACAGAAATTACTTTAAATCTTTAACTATTCTATATAAATCTTGGGAGGACATTACTCATTAGTATGGATTTCGTATTAGGATTACCATGAACATTGAGGAAGTGTGATTCTATTTTGCAGTGGTCGATCATTAAAAAAAATATATTTCATACTTTAATAAAGTTGTTGATGCTACATTGTTAAATTGTATTTGAAGTGTTTGAGCTACATTACTTCTCTAAAACAATTGTTTATGGTTGAGATGTAAAATTTATTAGTTATTTTTAAAATACTTATTGAAAGAAACATTGAATAAAACTTAAATTTCAACTTCTTATCATCCAAAATTGATGGACGAATTGTAGTGGTAATATAAGCTTGGATATCTGCTATATTATTTTATAAAAGATCATACATTTGGGTAGGTTTTATTATTGTCTATGACTAAGCTTGTGTAAAATTCATGTCATTATGCTTGCTTGTTTGAGTCAGTTTGAGATTATTATAGAATATCAAACTAGAAAGCCTGTTGATTTTGTTGGTCTACCTATAGAATCTAGGTCAGTTGTTGCATAATCATTCACACAAAATATGCATTTTTTGTATGAGGATACTCATAGACATCTAACTACTAATTATGAAAATTACAAGCTTTTCATTGATGTAAACATGTGGTATGCCAAATTTAGACTGTAGTGATAAGGTTACAATGCATCTAAATCTAGGAAGATTTAAATTAAGAATTTTTAAAAATTGAATGCAATGATTCCATGATTGTTTAAAATTGTAAACATATAGGAACTAATGCTTACAAATTAAAAATTATAGGAAACTTTTCAATGTGTTTGATTTAACTTTATTTTATATATCTTTTGTCAAATCCTTAAATCTTTATTTCACCTCTTTTATTTGTGTCCTTATTCAATCCTCTATGATATACTCTCATGCATCATGTCATAAAGCTAATTCAAATGATGAAATTATATCCACTTTTGATGGTGGATTGTAGAAGTAAGTTGTTCTTTGGCGAGCTAACTTAATTGTGATGATTCATAGATTATTATTAGGAAATATGAGTTTTCCGTGATTTACTTGATGAATATGAAATGCTAAATTCATCAAAGCCAACTTTTTCAATGTCGGGTAGATTTGATAAAAATCTATGTTTTTTTTCTTATTGAAACATTGTATTAAATATTGATTTGAGCAAATTTTATTTATTTTTAATAGTTGATCTATTTTTATTTTAATAATTGTTATTTCACTAATTAAAACATGTGTTTGATGTTACCTATGAGAAGGAGATGAAATTTTTTTGAATTTGAGTTTTGGGTTTGGTGTCATGTAGTTGAGTTTTTCTAAAATTTGTCACTTGGAGTGGTTGTTATTAGACCTTGAATAGTGGCCACTATTATTTTTGTGTTTATCAAATATCTTATTCTCATCGGTTCATATTTCTGCGCTTATTGTGTGGATGCTATTGCCATGTCACACTTTGCTTGCTACTTTTATGTGAGCTACAAATCTTGGTGTGACTAGGTGTCGCTGTTACGTCTCTCCATGGATTATTATTCCTATTTCTTGGTCACCTATTTCATCACAAAAGACAATGACGAGATTTCATACAATTTTGGTGGAAATGATATTTTAGCAAACTTTTTTGTTCATCAAATTCAAAATACTATCGGCCTATAAATCTTAGTATTTATAAATAAAAAATTGGTAAAAAAAACTTATGGATTAATTAAATTTTCTATTTCCAGTTTCAATCTCGTGAGCACAAGTTAGATGTGCAATTCCTTCGAGTGCAGTACGAGTGCGACTATATGATTTCAATAATTGTCATTTCGTTTTGTTTCTTGTTATATTTTGTCTACATAATTAGATTCTAAACTGATCGGGTGCTTTTGACTATGATCAAAAAGTGATACATCAGAAATTCAATATTTGAAAATTAAATTCAATTTTATTTTTAATTTTATATTTTCTAAGTTTTTCATTGAATTTCTATAATTTATTCAACCTTTTCATTATCAATTGGGTTAATTCTAGTATTGATTGTCTGCATCAACAAATGTTGATTTAGTTGGTGACTTGTTATTTGTAAATCATTAATTTACATTCCATGAAATCGTTTATGAAGCCCTGGCCTTAGCTCATCTTGAATCAAAATTGAAACTATGGTAAATGCACGCGTGGTTGAGATTTCTCTCTTATAGGCCCTCAATTTTGGGAAGCTTTTACATTTCCATTAAGTTTATAAATTTTAATGCTGATTCCTACCATACTCTGTTTTGAACATTAGTAGGGTTTGGGAATCTATCCTTCCATGTTTGCGGATTTTTTGGTCCGCTCTACTTCCTCTTTGCTTCTCCCATCATAATCATATCCCCTCCCTCCTTCTACATCTTGATTGGACTGCTCCTTGCTTTTCACATTGACATATGAGTCTCTATGATCTATATGACATATTTTATGTTAAATACTCGTGCATAACTTTGTCTGATTTCTAGATTTTCCTTTTATATAAGTCTTGTATGAAACTTAATGCAAATAATTTCTTATGCTGATTTTAATAAAATTGATTAGAGGTTTCTGTAAGGCGTTACTTTGTATTGTAGTAATTAGTGAAAAAGTTTTGTATCCAGAAAATACAAGATCTAAAGCTTAGAAAATATTGTATAAAATCCTCGGTAAGAATATAGTATTTAGGTAGGAGTGTAACCATGGTACTGTGATCCCTCTTTTATAGATAGTCTAACCTTGCTTTTGCAGGCCCTGATATTGGAGTTAACCCGAAACCCAGTCCGGAAAGCAAATTTTATTATGCAAAAACAACAAGATTACAAGTAAAACCTTCAAACAGAAAGAAAACATGACTCAACACAATTATCCCGCTAAGGTGAGGTAGAACAATCAGATGAATAGCAGTGAGATGGCTTGGGACAGTGGACGACAGGCTAAAGTAGTGCAGGGAGGGTGGCGGCGAACAGGCAAAGGTGGAAGGAGGTGGCGGCTGTGAGCTGCTGGGGCGAAGGAAGGGCCAATAGGACAACAGAGAAAAGCGACATGGAGGGTGACAGCTGGTATGCACAAGGAAAGGGGAAGGAAATATGCGTAATTAATCACTATCTTGGAGCAGGATACCGCCGAAGCACCACATTTCCTCAGATACAACCCTACCAAGGAAAGACGCCGATGACAGGTAAAAATTGAAGCAAAAAACTGATCCCTCATCAAAGAAAATAACACACACACACATATAATATAAATAACTAGGAGGGGAAGACCCCTCCCCTTTCGGTGGCAATCTTAGCCCAGTCTATAGGCCCAATCGGCCCTTGCACCCCCTAGCTGATCTGGTTCAGCCTTCCCCAACCGATTCGGCCCAGGTGATCCCCACATCAGTCTCTCAGGGTTGGGGGAGCTTCGACCTCAGTCATCAAAGCTTCAGTTTCTTCATTGCATGGAGTCATGTTCACTTTATTGAAAGCAACAAAATATTGTAGTCCCCTGGTAGGTAGGTCTTATAGGTGTTGTTGTTAAGCTTCTTGAGGATCTTGAAAGATCCATCTGCTCTGGGCTTGGGCTTGCTGGCAATGAGATGCTAGCGAACACCAAGGGTTGTGCGCAGGTGAAACTTCAAGCTATAAAATCTTTTCAAGAAATATGCTAACCATGGTTGCTTGAATGTAAATGTATCATTATTGTGGCTGACAACATCAACATCATTCACTGTTTGAGATCTACTATGAAGAAGGATACGTGGAGCCATCAACCACATGATGCTCAAGATTTTTCTTTTCTATTATATTTTGAAAAATTCTTATATTTTCATACATCACATGATTTTAATAGGACTGCTCATTTTTGTGCCAAGCGTGCCCTTAGTGGCTCTTTTATTTTGATACATGTAGATGATAATATGGAACTTTCTACTATAATTGTAGAGGATAGGTCTTGTTTTTGTACATTGTAGTTACTACATGCACAGGTTTTGTATTTTTGTTCTCTTTTGATATTGCAATGCAAATGCATATTTTCTCATAAACCTTTCTTTCTTCAGCTGAATCCACATTAGGTCCCTTCTTGGAAAGTCACATTTTGTCTAGTCTTATTCTCCTGTGCTTGGTACTTGCGGTTTCGCTTGGTGATCTCCTTTCTCACATCTTCGTGTATGTTCTGAATCTCAACATCCTCACAAAAATGTGTTGTCGGCAAGAGTGGTATCAAGTCAAGTAGAGTGGGGGTTGCACCCGTACACGTTCTCAATGATTTTAAATGGGGTGCGCTCTATGGTCAGACTCATGGATCTGCTGTCAACAAATTTGGCTCATGCTAGTATCAAATCCTAATGCTTATTTTTTTTTCCTACAAAGCACTTCAGAAGGTTACCTGGACTCCTGTTCACCACCTTCGTTTGACTGTCAATTTGTGGGGGAGCGTTTGAATTGAATTGAAGCTTAGTGTCAAGCTTTTTCCATAGGGTTCTCCATAAGTTACTCATAAACTTGACTTCTCTTTCAGAAGTGATGGCTCTGGGTGTCTTCTGCAGTCTCGCGACCTCTCTGAAGTACAAATCAACTACATGCAAAGCAAATAACATCCTGTAGTCGGGTCTGAAATACACTATCTTCAAGTATATATCCACCACAACAATCACAAAATTCTTGTTCTGTTGTATTCTTGGAAGGCCGATCACAAAATTTATGCTAACATCCACCCACGAGGCCTCCAATACGGGTAATGGAGTGTATAGTCCTACATTCTGACTCTGATTTTTCCCTCATGACTAATTATGTATTGTCCGACGTGCCACTCCTTGTTTCTCATCAGTCATGATCAAGAAAATTATTCTCTCATAAGTGCGAGTCTTATCCCTGCTAAAGTGTCCTGCAAGTCCTTCGCGGTGAATCTTCTGAATAATGAACCCTCTCAGCGAGTATCAAGGGATACACAACCATTTTGGTGGAGCATATAACCACCTACTCTGTGATACTACCCAGTAGGTGTCTCCTAATACTGCTCCCAAATATCTTTGAAATCTTTTTATGTATCATACAATTCATTCACTACCTCAAAGCCTATGATTCAAAGTCTCCATAAAAGTGATCCGGAAATGATAGCAACTCACTGTGACAGCTACTTGATTCTAGATTTTACCCTTGTGCTTTAGCACGAACTGAAACAATGCAGAGTACTCCACCTAGGATGCATGTCGGTCCTTTAGCTTGTTCTTACTGTTCAATATTTCAACCTATTGTCAGATCTCTCCATTGCTCCGACTTGCTGTCGACAACCCTCCAACATTCCACTTTGCTGCCAACAACCCTCCAACAGTCTTGATCTGCTATCGACAACCCTCCAACACTCTGATATGTTGCCAACAACCTCTTTAGTGCTCTAACATGTTGCCGACAGCCTCTCCAACACTTTGACCTGATGTCTCCAGTCTCTCCAACACTCGACCCTACTTGGTGCTGCAACTCCCTCCACAGTCATCCTGCTACTACCGCAGACTTGGGTCGCTATCTTATATGCTGTCTTGCAGCAGCTCACAGACTTCACCGTCACCATAGTGTGTTCTTTTATGTCAATTAACATCTAATTCCTGTTTTGTGATGAGTAGTCACTGTAACCCTTTTTGAATTCAACAATAATATTTATATTTCTTGTGGATTGAGTTAACTTCGGTATCATTTGATATTAGAGCCAGTCTAACTCTAGTCTTTTCCTAAGGTTTCCTAACACCCGCTTAACCCCCCCTTCAAAATAAAAAATAAAAATCTTTCATATTCCCAAAGCTTAGACACACTTCGACCTAGTCCTAATTTTTCTTTGTTGATTTTTAAAATCAGTAATCCCAAATTAACTTTTCGACATCGTCTATTAGTCTCATACATCTTTCATCTCTCAACTCTAAACCCTAGTTATGTGATCAAGGAGATACATGTTTGAGACCATTCGTGAAGAGATACAGCGAGAGATCTGTCGACTTCAGTGGAGGCTTGCGGACTTTTGGGATGAAACCTAGGGGAGATTATCCTCGATCGAGATCTAGAAAGTCGATGAAGCGAAAGAGAAGAAAATTTCAACCTCTTCCATAGCCAGGATTTTAGTAATGAAAAAGAAAGGCCAAGATGTTTTGGAATCCAGTATCAGAGGAGGCGGAGAAAAGAGACAACATATGGAGAACGAGAGAATTTGAAGATGAAGTGGGAGATTTAGCATCTGTTCCTACCATTTTACTATATACCGAATATTCAGACTCTAGCTTCAAGAATGGAGAGATCACATCACTGACAACCACCACGTCTTGCAGGCAGAGCTCAACCTCAGGTTACTATAGCCAGATTACATCCAAGAGAACACCCAAGATGACCTCATCAGAGGAAAAAATGATTCAGAGTGGAGAACAGGTGAAACCAATTTGCACCCTTGAATCTGTCATTGTCAGGAAGTATTGCAAGTGCTCTAGATTTGGGCATGTTAAATCAAACTGCACAACCAGAGGGTTGGTCTGTTTCACTGAGCATAGTGTTCTTGAGTGGTGGGTGATGACACAGTAAACATTGAAAATGGCGAGGACACAAAAGAGGATCAATTTTCAGTTGAGAAGGAAAAGTTGTACATTGTTTTAGCCCTTATAGAGATTCCAACCGATTTCACGGTGAGTGCCGAGGGTAATATTGAGTTCGAGGAATTAAAACTAGAGGCATGATAATCTCAGATAAGAGAACTTTACACCATTCAGATCTATAAACTTATTCACTTCAACATAATACCCATATCAGATGTCTAGAGAAGAGAAATGAACCCCATCCTTGAAATTTATCTTAGGAGCTTGATGAGGAAAAAAATTCTTCGATAGGACCTAGGTCTTATCAATTAAGAAGGGGTCTCGCTTTAGTGGTTGCTAGTAAGAATGGCGCAACCTGACAGAGAGTTCACCCTATAGTTGATCTCTCCCATATTGGTTTATAACTGCATTTTGTTGAATACGAGAAGTAGAAGAAGAGTCTTCCTGACTTAAGGGCTCAAGAGATGCAGTGCGAGACATCTATATGCACTCCCAACTCCAGATGTGCCTAGAGATAATGCATAATAATTCTATCAAGATGTGTTGTGAAATGACAACATCGACATGATCGACTTACGAGGGTACTACACTCTTTATGCTACCTTCAATGTGACATGCTTGACTCGGTGCTACGAGAAGACAGAAGCTTCGACGAATGAAATTAAAGCTTTCCCAACCCTCGAAGACTGATGCAGAGCTTACTAGGTGGACGATTGAACTGACCGACCTTCATGGAGTTGGAATTGCAGCCCCTTCCCTCTCCCATTTTTCTATTCTACTCTCTTCCATAGAGGGAACTTCTTCCTCTTCTATTACTTTCCTATTTCTCTTTCTTTCCTATTTCTATTCCTTATTTCTCTTCCTTTCCTATTTATATTACTTCCTCTTTTATTCCTTGTCTTTTTCTATTTCCCTTCTATTTTAACTACTAGTACCTATTATATATATATATATATATATCTATATATGTGTGTGTATATATATGTGTGTGTGTGTGTGTGTGTATATATATATATATATATATGTATATATATATATAGTGTGTGCGCGCGCGCGCGTGTGTGTTTGTGTGTTATTCTCAGTTTTAGTTTTAGGTTTAGTTTTGGGCTGAGCTTTATTTTTGGACAGCTGCCGACATTCTCCACTTTCCTTCTATGGTTGTATGCGACGGCGATATGGTGCTCCTACTGTTAATCATTTGAGGTGGTGATCTTCTCCAAGAGTTTGAGGGGTGCTCCGGCTGTAAGTCACTTCTGTGGAGATAGTTATCCTTTCATAGTTCCCTCACTTGCTTGTTGTCATCTTCCCGACATTACAACCCCTTCCTGTTTCACTCCCGCACTCCAATCTTCTGTCGACAGCCTCTCCAGCGCCCCAACCTGCTGTTGACAGCTATCTCGCGCTCCGACCTGCTGCCAGCAGCCTCTCCCTCACTATAACCTGCTGCCAGCAGCCTCTCCCTCACTCTGACTTGCTGCCGATAGTCTCTCCAGTGCTCCACTCTGCTACAGCAGCCTCTCTAACGCCCTACTTGGCCGTGTCCCTGGGTCGCCATCTGACTTGCTTTCTGGCAATCGCTCACACCCTTCACCATCACTGTAGCGTGTCCTTTTATATCAATTATCCCTTAATTCTTGTTTTGTGACGAGGCTTCGTTGTAACACTATTTGAATTCAACAATATTTTTTATATTTCTTGTGGTTTGGGTTGACTCCGGTATCACCTCTCCCCTTGGGCGGCAACCCTAGTCCAGTCAAAAAGGCCGGTCGGTCCTTACACTTCCTAGCTGAACCAGTTGAGCCATCCCCAAACGGTTCATCCCAGGTGAACCCTGCGGCAGTGACATAATTGCATCCAAGCCAACAATTCCTGACAGAATTGCTCCAACCAATGGTGGCAATACTGTACCCTAACAAACAATTTGTTAGAGGGGGTCTAACTCTTCATCCTTCCATGATTAGCCTAGAAATACTCCATTTTCCCGAGATAGATTTTGTGGAAGGAGGTGGAGTTAGAACATTTTCATCATTGACTTTGCAAGCAAAGACCTTGTGCACCTTTCAGGTCAGGAATTGAAACTTCTGCTTAGTATTTCATGAAGAAGGAGATGGAACGAAGCTCTGGAGGTTGAGGAATTGCATGGTCTTTTATTTCTGTGCTAGGGAATCACAGCGGTATCAATATCGATGAAGAAAATTTAATTGCACGAATTGCAGTATCTTTTATTGCTGTGCTAGAGAATCTTAGTGGTATCAGTATCGAAGAAGAAAAGGTAATTGCAGGCCTTGCCCCTCACTGTCTACAATTGTGCTGAGGTTGGCTCAATCTGGTTGAGTTGTGCAATTAGATTGTTAGTATTGTGAATAGGTTGCTTATCACAGTTTTGATCATCTTGTCCTCATTCACTATTGTGTGTTCTCAGCAAAGCTTGTTGACATATGTTTTTAACATAAGGATTCTATTCAGAATCATGATTTAGTATAAGTTAAACTAGAACCCAAACAAAATAAACGTCTTTTGGATCTAATAAGGATCAACCTGCATTGGTGCTCTTGAATTTTATAACATCACATGCACTGTTTGTTATTTTAGTACATCAAACCCATGTGACTTAGCGTCCATTTGGGGCCGCGGCAAGAGAGCTTCGAGGCCTCTCCTAGCGCATTTCTGTCGTTTGGCGGGGTGTCCCGCTCACAGCGGGACGCGATTCTGGCGGAACGCGGGCCGCACTTGGCACCCCGCATCCCGCGTTCGTGAAGAGCTTTCGTCGATAATACCCCTGTGTATCGCAATGTCGAAGGAGTCTCGCGTTTGGTCTCGCGTAGCCTGTTCGCTGCTCTTGTTTTGCTGCCCTAGCATCTAGCAAAGCCTCCTGCCGCTCCTCCTGCCGGTCTTCCCCCAGCTACGCCGCTCCTCCTGTCTGGTCTCGCGAAGCCTCCCGCCGCTCCTCCCGCCAGTATTTCTCCTCCTAATTATTCCTTCACATTTTACTGTTGTTCTTCTTCTTGGTTTCAGTATTCCTGAGTCCTTTTTGTTGGAGTTCTTTGGGTGATCTTTGTTCCTATCAAAGGTGCTTCATCGACCTTGTTCTCTAGCAAGGGCGATGTGGCGGTTGTAATGGTCTATGCTTTAGCTGGAAACCAATGCTTTCATGCTTAAATGGTTGAGAACATGTGAATGCTTAATCTTTTTGATGGCATAAAGGCGAATTTGAGCATATGGTGGGATTACAGGTTACTAGAAGGTCCTTTGGCTACTTTGAAGGGTGTACATGAAAATAATCAATTGTTAGTTAAGGATGTCTGAGTGTAAGATAAATGAAATTCTCAATGGCTGAATCTACTATTTATTGATTTTTTTCCTGACATAATTTCTAATATTCCTCTTGATAATACTAAGAATGATGTGTTAAGAGTGAAGAGACCTCAACATCAGTTAATTTTAAATATATTTTCTCATAAATGTAACACTTGGTCTGAGGTTTCTTTGGGAAGGATTTTGGCTTTTTTCAAATGTTAATTTCTACACAGTCTACTAACTATTTGTGATATTGTTAAGTTGAAGGGTCTTAAGATTCCTTCAAGGTGTTATCCATGTAAGGGGCATGAGGAAATTGCTAAAAGTATTAAATTTATGGGCATCACAATTTTGTTAAGCACAACATTATTACACAAGGGCATAATTATCATTTTTCCAGAAAAAAACTATCCCATAGTTGTTTTTACACATCTGCCTCAAACAGACAGTCAGCTTCCCCATAATAGCTTCCTGGGGCAGCGCAACTACAGCTGCGCCAAACAAAGCCTTAGTGCAGTAACAGTAGGAAAGCAAGGTTATAGAGATACTCGGGAATCCATTTGGGATTCTCCATCGAAATGGAATTCTATTCATATTAATTGTGCAGAAAATAAGAGGATTTGGTGGAGTTAATTGTATGTCTGTTATCAACATTTTTTATCTACATGCAAGTGGCAGGAAACAAAAAACTTTGTGGGATTGTTTTCTAAATTTGTGTGCATGTAAGGAACTTTCAGGGAAAGCAAAGAACTATAAGCAAGGGAACTAAGATCCTAGCACCCATAAGTAATTTACCAATTTGTTTAAATGGCGTTTGAGGAGCACGTCTCAAATTGAGGTGCAAAAAACTCCAGTGAGGCGTATTTTTTTTTTTTGTCTGTGGCATATGCTTTGAGATCTTATTCCTCAAGGCATTCGAGGTGGCTTTCTGTCTGGTTATGTAGAAGGGTTATATTGTATTATATTATATTACATTATGTTATATTTATTCTTTTATTTAATATTTCTGATACAACTCCTTGAAAGAATTAAAAGATAATTTAAGTATAATTACTTGATTGTGTTCTTAATTTCTTACTTCATTTTAAATTATATAGGATCTAATGTTAATTCATATAGGGAGTATGAAAAAAATATTGATTGAAGAATAATTAGAGAATGTCAATGAAACAGAATCAAACGATGAATAAATTATTACATATGATGAATCTTTTGTAGTTGATGAAAGTGACAATGAGGCAATTGTGAATCTTGATTCTCATAATGTATTTAAATTTTAATTGAATGCTTGGATCTCATTTCAAATTTTCAGTTTATTACCAACTTCTAAGATTGAGATTTGTGATTTGTTTTTTTGAAATAAATTAAATCAATATATCAATAGTTTGCCATAGTTATGTTATTTTTAATTTTTATTTCTATTTTGAGGTTTAGTTTTGGATATCGTGAAGGCAAAATGCCGCTGCTATGAATTTTGCTTTTTAAATCTGGATTTACCATCTATCTAGTAGTATGTTCCAAATAATGTCACTTATCTGACAAGCGCAACTGCTTGTGATGACTTATGAATTCAGAGTAGTCTTTTTCATTCGGAATATAATTTTTCTCATTGGATGAACAACCCCTATTTTCATTTAATAGTAAAGATTTCTCAAAATGATTTTTCAGTTACTAAATTTAGTATGCGTTACTTAGTGTGTTTTGCTTACATTTAACTGATAACATGATTTTCATGTGTGCTGAAATACATGGGAGGAATGACCAGTTGCGTCTTCTGTAGTATTTGCTTGCCTCCGAGCATTTTTTGATGTTCTGATGAAGCAGAATGTCAACATTGAGCTTATTTTTCTACTGTATTTCATCTTTTAGTTGTTTTCAGGTATAAAAACTCAGTGAAGTACCTGAGCCTTTATATTTTAACTGTGATAATTACATTTATTACTCTGGTGACGCATAGAGTTCAGATTGAGCAGGCTTATTACTTTTTTTTCACAAGGTACTGAATCAAATACCACCTGCTTCCTGAACTCTTACAAAGAGATTTCATATGCTGTTTTGTAAATTTGATACATTAAAGGGCGACTTGCAAGAAGTTCAGGATATGATTATTACGTATTAAATTGAACTTTGAACTCCAAAACGTTGTATAAACCAATAGTTTTAGTTAAGTTCACCCTTCCGACATGTGATATTTGATAGATACAAAATTCCCATGAGCTATATATGCGCACTTGGACACCATTGAATGACTGTTATTTTTCTACATTGATACATGTCTGTGAGATAACTTAGCCGTCACATGCGGCCATGTGCTATTATTGCACATGGGGGCATTTCTGTTTAAAAGTCCACTTGGGGTTTGTTTGTGATGAAAATAATAACTTTCCTAGCTTGTTCTATTGATTAGTTTTTTATTTTTTTCACCTTCTATATGACCTAACTTGTGAGGTATTGAATCTTGTAAATTAGGGTTCAGGAGGATGTCATCAAGTCACTGCAGCTGCGAAATCCATTGATTCTTAGGACATCATTTAATCGTCCTAATATATATTATGAAGGTAACAATATTGAATTTATTTGGTCACACAATAACTTCTCCATTCAGAAACCTTTTTGACACCCAAAAAAAAAAAACACAGATAAATAATCCTTGTGTTTTCCACCTATTTGAATTTTGCATTGTATCGGATTTGTTCATAGATTTTGAATTTTGCAAGAGTATCCGATTTGTTAGGGGATCAATACTGTGTCACGACCTGCCCTATGAATTTGGAAGATGTCAATAAATAGGACTGGTTGAACTGATAAAATTTTAGTTTATGTGATAAATAATAACCTATCTACAAGCTGAAATATTTCAAACCAAAGAAGATCCATTAAAATGCAGGCAATTTATCAATAAAAATAATATGGAGCCTGGCAATTGCATTAATTTAAGAAGATAATCTTTTTATTAATTCAATTTAATTTCTTATAACTTTAGTCTTCTCCATGCCTGCAAGAAGCATTAATCTACCAACTCATTGCTCAAGATTGCCCAACTACTTGGAACCGCCAACTCAGTGATACTGTTTTAGGGTTCTAGAAGGTGTGAAAGGATAAAAGAAAGGGATAGTAGGCTGTAGGAAGGGTGAGGGAAGTGAGAGGAGGGACGTCGATTGAAATCCGGCATGAACGGCAAAATGATAGTGAGTCGGAAGCAGAATGATACTAGAGGAAGCCCAAACCACCATGAAAAGCATAATTATTATTACTGGATTCAAAAGTGTACACATGAGACTCTTGTGATCATGAAATAAATGAGAACAAACATACAAATGAAAAAGACAAGACAACACTGTGACAATATAACATAGAAAGCAACACAAAGTACATTAACGACCAAAGGCAACACGGTGGACCAAAGGCAACACTGTCGGGGAAGGTCTAGGCGGTAGCAAGGAAGAGGTCGAGGCCTGGGCAGCAGCAGCAAGGAGGATAGAGGCTTGGACAACATCAGAGAAGATGGTTTGCGGTTGCTAGAAGCGGGTTGGAGGGATTGCGAAAGGATAAGTATTAAGTTGGGGGTGAGCTACAGCCGAAGCACCATCTGGACCCTTGGAGACAGGCACCAACTCAGACGAGTTATAACCGGAGCATCTTCATGTTGTCGGGTACAACCCCTCCTAAGCCTTAAAGGTAGCACTCATCCAAAGTTGAATGCTAAAGCACTTAATAACAAATATATAAAATGGAAAATTGTAAATATAATAGGTATTGCCTAGGAAATGAAAGAAATAGAAAAGGAAGGCATAGAATAGGTAGGAAATAAAATAGAAGAATCATGGAGAAGGAAGGGAAGAGGGAGGGAAACGAAGAAGGAAAGGGGAGAAAGGTTGGACCGCGAAACTGTAGCAGCTACAGTTTTGTGACCCGGGAAAGTTCCCGCGTTACAAAACATGGCAGCTTTTTTTTCTATCAAACACCAGTAGCCAGCAAATTGGGAGGCCTCCAAACTCTCGTGAGATCAGGATACAAACACATCATCTGAAAGAAATCCAAAAATAGAGCACTTTGATAAAAAAAACTAGCAGAAAAAATCAACCCCCCCCCCAACAGAAAAATAAAACATATATATCGTCTCATTTAGAAAAAAACCCTAATTAGAAGAAAGAAATAGGAAATAAAATAGAAAAGTCAATATCCTTGCTGAATTTGCCAATCGGACGAAATTTTTCCTATTAAACCCTCATACATTATGTTTATTGTTTTGGCTTGTCACAGAATCGGGAAAATTTTGCAAAAATCCTCAATCAGGATGAGAATCAGTCCCAATTTGCAACCCTATTGTCATGTAGTCGATTTCGCGATTGCGGAATTTCTGCGGAGCAAGAGTATCCAACAGAATTCTGCGGGTTGGAGGAGGACAAGGCACTCCCATGTCATTCTTTTGAGCTAGGACAGGTTTTTTCTTTTTCTCTGGAAGTTTCTGGAAGCAATCTGTCACCACCATGATAAATTCATCATTGTGTTGTGTCTGAGGCAATCTCACTACAAAATATATGCTTATATCCATTCTATGCAACTCGAAAACGCATACGTCATTCCAAAGCTCATTGTAATAGAATAAATAAAAATTCTTCTTTGGCACAATGAGAGTTGGAACTGAATATAGAAGAATATCCCCACGAATCAAGACTTGAGCCTTTAAATCTATAACATGTTTCTCCCACTTCTCATACTTAGCTGGTTCCATCCAATAAATGAACTTGTCTGGAGAAACCAACTCTGAAATGACAACCATAGCATGTTGGATGACTCTCAGTGACAACCACCCAAGAGGTTAACTATCGGTCAGAATATCTAACAACTCCCTCAACAGAAGTTGTTTCTTTTATGGTAACGACTCCTCAAACTCACTATCTTATAGAATAACCAGGTGGTGATCCTACATTTCCCTTTCCGATGTCGAAGTTGTTTCAGGTCTTCTACTACAGAGATGCATTATTTTTTAACTTAATGGCGGCTAACTTTACAATTTTGTCATAGTGGAATATCCTTGTATTTAAAGATTTGTTCCACTGCCTGAAGCCACTCAATGAATTCATTTGGATCCTTGAGGCTGTTCAAATTTGGCAAGGCAATTTTCACTCCAAATGTCTGGATCCACCTCTGATATGTTAGGGATGTATATCAGTAATTTTTATAAAGTGATTCAAGTTAAATCACAACAAAAAATTTCGAGAGTAAAGTGATTTAAGTTAAATCAATAATTTTTCAAATCTGAATGAATGACATTTGAAAACTGGTATGAGGTTAGAAGTACATATGGTAGGGCAATGATTGGAGAAGTACCTATTAATTACTTTTTGACGCCATTCAGGAAAAATCACAACACAAAAGGGGATGGAAAGTTAGCTAGAAATTCTTCCTTTTTGTTATCAAATCAGTTGAATGATCTTTTTAGGCATGGGCGGCTCAATAAGATCAAAAAAGTTTACAGGCAGTACAAAACTCCAAAGGTTGTTTAGAGTATTAGTAAAATCTTATATGAAGTTGGAGTTTCTTTGACACCGCACAACAATCAAATTACAAAAAAAAAAATTTAATAATATTGAGAAGTTCATGGTATAGCTTACATCCTAACATAATGATAATAATATATCTAAGAAACTATTGAACTCAAATTGGATCGTTTAAAGTTTTAATTTTTTAATGGAGGGAGATTTCAATTTTTTTTTTTTAATATCGAAAGGTTAGGAATCTGAAGAAAATTGTATCGTCAATCACCTTTACTCAAAGCCTTCAAGCTAGATAAACCAAATGAATAATTTTTTAATTTTCTTAATTCATGGGATATTTCATCATTGGTTTTTTGTTACTACTTTTTTCTTTGTTGTTATATGTTTTTCGCTGAAAAATATTGATAATTTTTCTTATTATATTCATATCCATTAGTTTGCTTCACACACACACACAGATATATATATATATATATATATATATATATTAGGAAAGCCCATAGGCAATATTATAAAATGAAGAGGAGGAACAAAAGAGTGAGAAAGGAGGAACCCAAAAATCGTAAGCATCCTCCCCTTAGTATACAACTCAACAAAAAATCTCCAAAAATTAGTTATATGTATACCCAAAAGCTTTAAAGTAAAAATTGGAATAGTATAAAATCCAAGATAAGAGAAAACAAAGCAAAGTAGTGTAGTATTTCCTAAAAAGTTTGACGTTGAGGATAGAATGAGGGAATAATTTTATTTCATTAAGTGTTGAAACAGTGACACACGAAAGGAGGAAGAACGACCATTAACAAAGCCTGTGGGAGCACAGGAGAGCAGTCACCAGATCACGACAAAGTGCAAGACAATAGTTGATTGGGGAAAAGAAAACAACAAATAAGAGCTCCCCAATAAGAAAAAACCCAAAAGGCAATACATAAATACTAAAAACAACCAAATATCCATTGAAGCAGTTTATGTCAATCATCTAATGTAAGGTAGATTTAACAGTTCTCCCCTTAAAAGTATTTGCAGCTCCTTGGGAGGCACCATACCAGCAGATACCCCTAAATATCATCTTTTAGCTAGCCAATTTGCGGATGCATTACCTTCCCTATAGATAAAATTCCATTTAATCTGGAGATCATGTGAATCAATATATTGTCAAATGTTGTTTAAACATATAAGTAAATTCCAGACAGGCTCTTTTCTTCTGGAAATGAAATCCAGAATATCAGAAGAAAGTTTCAATGATAAGTAAAGGCCAATTGAAAGTAACAACAGTTTGCAAAGACAGAAAAACCGCCCAGCCCTCAGCTTCAGTGCGAGAAAGAGCCCACACCGGAGAAGAGAAAAAGAAAAGATATTGGCCTAAATGATTTCTGAAAATGGCCCCAACACTGACAGAGTTAACTTTCCAACTCCCATCTACATATATTTTGATCCACAGCCAGGGGGAGGGGGTTGCCAACAAATTAATGTTGGCCTCCAGACCTCCTTTGGCAAGGAGCTAGGAATAAATGTAGATGTTTAAAGGCCTAGGCATAGTAAACAAGAATATTTGAGATAGTAGTAGGGAAAGGGAGAGAGTGCTCATGCTTGGCATTATTCCTAGCACACCTAGAAACCACAATACTAAAAAAGGAAAAGAATGCATTTTAATATCCAAATAGATACTAGGCTGCCAAGCAAACATAAGATCCTCTATAGAATTCCATGTAAGGTTTCTCAAACCAAAAATCCTTCCCAAACTTTGCCAAATTTCCCGTGCAAAGGGGCATAAAAAATAAAGATGTAATGGACTTTCCTTAAGCATTTACAATGGCAACATTGTGAGGCTAATCTCAATCCCTTGAGCTTCAAGATGACATCAAAAGTCAATAAGGTTAGAAAATTTCTCCATAAGAATATTGAGATTGAAGGAGTGAGACATTTATCCCATATATCAGCTCCTCATTTCCAATTATCCAAGCGATGCAATAAGTTATAAAACATTTTTGAGATGGATGTGTTTTGGCTTGATTTCCAATGGGGCTTGTCTTTTGTGTTATTGCGTAATGGTATGTTACAAATTTGGGGGGTGAATTCCCCCACCAAATCTCTCAATAAATGTTGATTCCATTGCCCCCTCCAAACAAAAATCAGATACAGAGAAGTGAAAATGTAAAGAAGAAAGGGGAGAAACACTAAAAAAATCAGCCCCCCAATTATCATGTCAAAAAGAAATGCTTTCGTCATCAATTTCACAAAAAATAAACCTATTAGTCTTACTTCTTACCTTTAGGATTGCCTTCCAGATTTTAGAGTCCTCAGGTTTCCAATGAATAGTAAAAGGATGATGAAAAGAACAGTATTTATGAAATAAAAATTGAGCCCAAAGAGAATTCCCTTCTTTAAATTTGAACCAGAGTTTAAACTTGTTGATATCATCAATTTGATTTAGGCTTTTAAAGCCAAGAAAACCAGAGTTTTAAGGTTTGCACACTTTTTGCCAATCGGACCAGATTTTAATGGTGTCGTTTCCCGCCCATTAAAACTTTTTAAAAATTCTCTCGAAAGTAATTTGTGTGCTTTTCTTTAAGTTCAACACCTGTAAAACATAAAGAGAAATACTTTGTAAAACACTTGTGAGAAGAGTTAGCCTGCCCCTATTAGATAAGAAAATATTCCTCCAATCACAAATTCTTGCCTTGATCTTCTCAATTACAACATCCATTTGGGTTTGTTTCTTCCTACCTCTCAAAATATTTGCACCTAAATATTTGATAGAAAGAGAAGAAAAGAGATGACCTGTATAGTTGACGGACAATGTGATAATGCTTTGCTTCACCGATTTTCCAAAGAACAACTAGCACTTAGATTGATTGAAAATGAGACCATATATGTTTTGAAAAGTGTTTAAGTTGTCCATCAGCCTTTTCAGGGAGTTCTTGCCCACATTAGAGAATATTATAGTATCATCTGCATAAGATAAATGACTCACCAAAATTTTGGATGTGTGAGAGAATTGTGTATATAGTAAACGTAGCTGCTGTTTTAAATTAAACGTGAGAGATAATAAAAAACAATGATAAAATTGTGGGGGATAAAGGACTTCTTGTTTGATGCCCCTCCTAGCAGAGAAAACCCATAAGAAACGCCATTCACCAACACACTATAACAATTATTTTCAAGCAATCTTTTCATAATCAAACAAAATTCTGTGAAAACCTTTAGCAAATAGGACATGGATAAAATCCTAGTTTATAGTATCAAAAAATTTTTTAATGTCCAGTTTCACTACCAAATTGCCACCTCTGCATTTCTCATCCAATTCCTCAATGAGTTCTTGAGCTAGCAAGATATTATTAACAATATCTCTACCTATTATAAATGTTGATTGTTGGGGTGTGATAAAAGTAGATAAATGAGATTGTAACCTTCCTACCAGAATTTTGCTGATGACTTTATAAATTACAGAGGTTAGGCAAATTGGTCTGAAGTGATCCCAACTATTTTTTGTTCACCTTTAGGGATAAGCACAATAAGAGATGAGATAAAATACTTGTAAGGGTTTTTACCAAGGAAAAAGCTTTGAATAGCTAGAATCATTTTCTTTTTAATGATGCCCCAACATTTCACATAAAACTTAGAGGTGAAGCCATCATGTCCGATGGCTTTGTTTTTATTTATGCCTCGGAAGACTTTGAAAATTTCCTCCTCAGAGTTAGGATGAGAGAGAGAGAGAGAGCTTTGATATATAATCCTTTTCCCCTTCAAAAAGAGTAAGATCAACAGGGGAAACCTGCATAGAAGAGTCAAATAAATCAGTGAAATAATGAACAGCGCTGCTACCAATTTCGTTTTGCTCAGTGAGCCAGCATCCATGTGTCCTTTATCTTGAGGTTTGCATTTATGTTCATTCTATATTTAATGGTGACATGAAAATAGTTGGTGTTCCTATCCCCATCCTTGAAATAAATATCATTAGCTTTCTACTGAAGAAAGCTCTCCTCCACATTGATAGCTTCAAGAAGAACCTCATGAGCAGTAGTTAATTCATCTGCAGGAACAAAACTATTAAAAAACCAGGGATTCCAAAGAATCAACCCTCAATTGTGCCTCCATTGAACTTGTGATGTATATTGCCAAAAACTCTGCAGTTCCAATCCCGAAGCTAAGAAGCTACCTTTTTCTGTAGTTTTCATAGTAAAAGCCAGGGGCTGCCGACCCCATCAATAACCCAGGCCTGCTGAATTTGGCTAAGAGAATTGTCATGAGAAGTTCAAATATTCAAAAATCTGAAATTATACTTGGAATCAGTATTAAGGAAAGCCAATGATAATATAATTGGATTATGATCAGAGGCAGTATGATTAAGATGTTGCACATTAAAAACTTTAAAATAATACAACACATACCAGTTACGAAAGATCTGTCGAGTCTTTGGAAAATGAGGCCCCTTCTCCAAGTGTAAGGACGGTCAAAGTAACTCAAGTCATACAGACCTACATCAGTAAGCTTGTCACAAAATTTGTTAATAAGAGGCATATTGCATTTTCTCCCTCCCTTCTTCTCAGAAGGATACATCGCCATATTGAAATCCCCACCAAGTCAATTATCAGATAATGTATCACCCATAAGAGCTAATTTGGTCCATAGTGAGAATTTATCATGAATAGAATAGCCAGCCTAAACAAAAGTAGTCAAATTATGAAAGTCTTTCATTTTGAAGGAACAAAGGACAAATTGATCATCGTCTTCAACAATAAATAAACTGACCTTAGCTTTCCAAAAAACCCAAATCTTATTTTGATATTGCAGTAATGATTATAGTGTTTAAATTTCTTCAAATTTTTCTCTCTGTGCACAGAGACGAGAGGTTCAAGAATAGAGAAAATAAATAGCTTATGGACCTACATAAGTATTTTAGTTTATTAAGGGAGTAGCAGTAGCTACTCCCTTAATATTTCAAACTATAATATTAAACATAATGAAATAACCCACCCCTCCATGAAATTTTTGTTAGGATGTGTTGTTGCTCTCCATCAGAATGATAATTTTCATTAGTGATATTAGTGTTGTTCCCCTCATTGGGATGCAAAAAATGATTATTCTTCTTCCTCTTTTTTTGTATTTTTTTTCGAATAATCCATTCATTTTCTAAATTTACAGTTGCCCCGTTCAATTTTATGTGGATCAACATCAGAGTTAATATTATTTGTAGTATTCTTCATACCATTTTCATCAGGACCGTAGGTTCTACCTACTGACACTCCAAATTGTCAACTGGCGGAGTAGATGCAACCCCTGCAAAAGTAAAATCATTCAGGTTAGAGGAAGTAATCCTTTCAGATTACCAGCATTGACAGGATTACAATCGGTATTTGTGATAATAACAATAGGTGTGGGTTTTGGGTGAGCAAGAGCAGAAGGAATTACTTCCAAATTTTCAGCATTCAGAGTATTACAATTAGTGGTAGGTGTGGGGCTTGAGTAAGCAGGAGCAAGTGGAGGGGGTTTAGAAAGTGCACCGTTTATTTGAGATTTTAAGTGAGAATGTAAGTGATGACAGAGAGAGTTAGAGTGCCCAAACATACAACAATGAGAACAATAAAGAAGATATCGTTCAACCCTTTGTCAATATTTGTTTTGTTGTGAAACAATCCAAATTTTCTTAGGAAAAATTAAAGTAATATCACGTTCAATTAGAACCCTAGCTTCAAATGGTGGGCCGAGATTGAAGGTAGGGATGTCTGTTTTGAGAGGTTTACCATATATCGCGGCGATAGAGTACAACAGTTCATGATTGAAGAGGTAAAATTTCAAACTTGGGAAGCACAACCAAAAGCTATTCTTGAGCGGGTCGAAATTTCAAACATGGATGGTAGGAGGTTCTGTGAGCGGGTCAAAATGCACTGTCCATTTCAGAATCTTCATCGTGCGATTATCTATCTTGAGTAATCTCCTAGCAAATAAACGAGTGTAGTCCTCGTCGTTAGATAGTTGAATGAGTATGTCTCCCATCTAGTTCCCAATTTTTCATTCCCCCACCAAATGCATTAATTCAAACTCTTTTCGAATAACGTCCAGTTTAGTTTGCCCATAAAGAAATTTACTGACCTGGGCAAGGACACAAGAGGAAGCTAGGGTACAACATTTGATGTCAGAGATGAAAATAGCTGGCTTCCCGTTTTTACTGCTCCTCTTTCTTAATAAAACCAGAATCACAGCCAAAACCTAAGGCGCCGCGAAGGGACTGCAGGAACATACAAGATTTAGGAATGCCAGTAGATTTGTCACCGACAAGGGCTTCGACGTATGTTCGATCGGAAGCCATCGTCGGAGATTGAAAAGGACAAGAGGAGACAAGACGAACGATGTGGGTCACCATAGAATCGTCTCGGAGGAAAAAAAAAATCCTAGCAGAGCGGACGCCGTCATCGTGTATTCATATATATATATATATATATATATATATATATATATATATATCGTCCAGAGCTCCGCTTGAGCTTCCAATGACAATTTCGGTCGCAATTGATTCTACCGCTCGAAGGGAGAGGACCTCGCATCGTCGACTCGCTCCATACTGGCGCCTGCGTCAGCGTCGACGTCTCTTTCGTAGCTTCGCTCCATTGCTCGTGTCGTCGTCTCGATACTGCTCGGCGTCTCGATCGCAGCTTTTGTTCGTTCGCAGCTCCCTTAGCTCGCGTCGTCTCTGCTCGACGTTATTTCCTTGGTCTGCGCTCAACAGCTCCTCTGCCAGCTTTGCAGCCTCTGTCGCTCGCAACTCCCTTAGCTTGCGTCATCTTTGTTCAACGCTGCCTAGCTAACGCCCTCGCTTCCTTGCAGCCCGTCAGACCGTTTCTTTCTTGACCGTGACCATTTTGTGAGGGAGATGGCCTCGACGCTCCGTTCTTATGCAAATTGCCTTGCTGGCAACTTGCCCATTCCTGTTCGTGCCCCTCCTCCAGGTTTAGAGTCTGTTTTTGCTATCGGTAAGTCTTGCAATGTTCCACAATCGTACCACGAGGCTCTTGAAGGTAGCGGTGATCACACAAGCTTTAGAAAAAAAAAGGGGAAGTCTGCCCTTATTCTCACTGAGGTTGAAACTGGTGCTCTAGCGTCCTCTTGGTGTTTTGCTCTAGTGGAGAAATTCCTTTATGGTCACTCAAAATTGGAGATCATTAGGAAAGAATTTGATACTATGAAACTATTGTGCAGTTGGAATATTAGTCTACTAGACGATCGACATATACTTATTCAGCTATCTTATGATGTCGATTAAACTCGCATTTTCTCTTGAAAAGTTATCAAGATCGACAATCGTTTAATGAAAATTCTGAAGTGGACTGTCAATTTTGATTTAAAAGCGGAGTCCCCTATCATTCCAGTTTAGATAAAGTTTCTGTGGTTAAAATTACATCTGTTCAACATGAAAATCCTCTACTCTTTAGCAACTGCTTACGGCAAGTCTCTCAAGGTGGATAGTCCTACGCTTGCTGTCACTAGACCTTCTGTAGCTTGTGTTTTAGTTGAGAGATATATTACTCAACCAGCTCCGGATGAGATATAGATTGACACTATTCATAATGGGTATTGGCAAAAGGTTGAAATAGAGCTACATTCTCTTTATTGCTCTCATTGTAGTATGTTTGGTCATAGTTCTACTATTTGCTATCGCTTGCATCCTCATCTAAAGCTGAATATCATTAAAGATCTGGCACTTACCGTCCTTGTTGAGAAGGTCCAATCTGATCCTTTTTCCAACATCGCAGTTTCACATGAAGAACACCTTACTACAGGTATAGATCCAAATGTGTTGATACCACTTACTGTTATTGAAGAAGACCCACTTACATGCCAAGACACACGAGAGTGCTCTTTTGACCCGATAGAAGACCAGCTAGTACAACAAGTAGTTGTTTCTAATGTTCAACAACCTACACATATCATGCACACTTTAGACCATTCTGCTGATCAGGTCAGCCAATCTTCGGATGAAGAATGACAGGTCTACACGAGGAGGAAAAAAAAGAACGGAGGACGATTCGAGCTAGAGAATCTATTGGATGATACATTGGTTACTACTGACAATGACACTCATCTGACCAATTTATTAGCTGGCTCATTTTCTAGAACTAGAGGCAGAGACAAGACAAAATTGGGTCGCTCTCCAGCTACCTGATACTCTTGATTTGACACCTTTTGGTTTCTTATTTAGATCTCTTATGTTTTTTGTTGTATTTTCTTTTTTTTGGAACCATTGATTTGGTGGTTTTTGTGTGGGTTGGGTGACATGTTTGAAACCTTCCAAAAAATCTATCTGCACCCTACTTTTTATTTAATATATTAGCCTTTGGGCTTTCAATATATATATATATATATATATATATATATATATATATATATATATATATATATAATTACTGAATATACAAAATTACAATGGATTCCTTATGTTGTTTAGTGTTCTATCTTAACCACAGTGTTCCTGTACACATTTAACCACTTCCAATATAATCTACCAGTGAATATTGAACTAGAAATTTCATTGTGAAACTGTTTAAAATGTTTGGGTGAATATCAAAGTTTTAAGTTTCGGTTTCTCCTCTCAAAAATTCTTTAATTTCAAACTTTTTCCTATCTAGTGACTTAAATCTAATTTAATTTTGAGCATTGTAAAATTCCTATCAAAACATTTATTTTAATCAAAATCAGTAAAGAATTAAAACTCTTCCATAATTAGATTGGGTTTTCCTTGTTCTTGATTAGGGAAAGAAAATGAATGATTTGTGAGATAAACCCTTACTGTGAAGGCTTTCTCACCCGAGACGAATGCTCGTAGCAAGGGAGAGGGAAGAGGAAGTAATAAGAGGGCTAGGATGGTTAGGGTTAAGGTTAGGTGCCAATTTCTCTAATAATCATGTAAAAGGATTAATTGTCATCAAAATCTAACAACTCCACCAGTTTCCACATTGTTTTCCTCCTTCCTAATCGCGTACTCCCTTCCTATTGCTCATCTCTCTCTCCCTTGCACTTCAGTCACTTACCCTTCTTCACTTGCTCTGGGAGCAGGTTGACTTTGTTCAACTGGACCGAGCCTGTCCAAGTTTTTTCTTTTTAACTAATAGGGTGGTAACAAAACTAAGAAACTGACCTTTAGGATTTCATTCTTCGTTGTTTTTCTATTCCTATGTCTCAAATTATATAACTTAAATGTTTAATCAATACAGTGAGGTTCAAGGATCTTTTAAATGATGTGTACTCTGATCTATCAAATCTACTCAAGTCTAGTGGTGAGGTTGTTTGCTCCATCGTTTATTGCCTTGAACGCTCTACTTGTGACGATTTGTCTTTGCACCTATCAAAGAATGGCATAGCTTCAGCTGGTATGTGTGGATTGATACTTAATATATTCACTAATTATTTTCTGACATGTTATAATGTTGCCTGCCTTTTTTTTTTAAGCTTATCATGCCGGGCTGAATAGCAAGATGCGAAGCACTGTTTTAGATGATTGGCTCTCTTCCAGGATACTTGTTGTTGTTGCAACAGTGGCATTTGGGTACTTTACTTCTTGATTTTATTTATCTATTTAGGGGCATCCGTTGTCATAACTTCCAGAGTAATATAATGAATGCTTGTTGAACACAAGCACAAATGACTATTTTCAAGCTAAATTCTACGACATGTATTTCAGTATTTTATTCTAACATTTTGTTTATTTATTTCCGTTTGGATTCATGAATGTGGACTACGGTTTCTGATGCTGCTACTGCAGAATGGTAAGGAATGTTTGTTATCTTGGTCATTTCTCATGGCCTGGCTGGAAATTTCTTGATTTTTTGGGGTGAGGAATATCCATGCAAAACGTTGCCTTTGACTACAGGGTATTGACAGAAAGGATGTTCGATTTGTTTGCCATTTTAACATTCCAAAATCAATGGAAGCCTTCTATCAAGAATCTGGAAGAGCTGGCCGTGATCAGCAACCTTCGAGGAGTGTGTTGTATTATGGCTTGGATGACCGTAAAAGAATGGTGATTTTCGTTGTGCCAATGAGATGCATATTTTAGTCTATTCTTTTACTCATGAGTTATAAAGGTATTGTCTTTCTTATTTATTTTGTGCTGCTAGGAGTTTATATTGAGTAATGGAGTTAAAAAGAAATCACAATCTTCTAGTTCCGCAGAGGAGCTCTTGAAGAAGCCACTTACAGATTTCAGAGAGGTGCTTCTTTATTTTATTTGAAGTTTAGAAATAATATGGATATGCAAGTTAGCGGGATAATAATGTGCTTTCTGTATGTATAGGTGGTGAACTATTGTGAGGGGTCTGGCTGCCGTCGGAGAAAAATCCTTCAGAATTTTGGTGAACAAGTACTGCGTTTCATTTTTTTAATACGTTGTGCGTTTTAATTAGAGATAAATCTCTCTTTCCATGAATTAACTATGTAATTCTGCTGTTATCATTCAAATAGGTATCTGCGTCATTTTGTCAAAAATCATGTGATGCATGTAAACATCCATCAATACTTTCAACAAAGTTGGCAGAACTTGAACGGAATGTTAACGTTTTCAAGAAAGGAGGACTCGCTCCTGTTTTTCTCCAAAGGTAGTCATTAGCTTTTAGAGTCAGCTGAACTGTTTCATCCAATTTTTCTAGATCATGCTCTTGCAGGCTTGTATATTTTTCCGCTTCTTAAGATTTACCATTTTTGCGACCTAAGTCTTCATCATTTTATCATTAGTTCATCTACACTTAAATCAACCATAAGTAATCTATATCTAAAATTTCCTCCGACATACAATTTTCTTCCTATTTTTGCTTGCAATGTAGGTATAAATTGAGAACACCACCAATCCCTTGGTTGAGTGGTATTTTCTTTGAGCTTTGAAAGTGAAGGTCAATGGTTTTGAATCAGTAAAAATGAGAAACTGTTGCTTATACATTATGATGTTTGGTTTGAAGGAATTGAAAGAGAGGAAAGCAAAACAAAATGATAAATTTAAATGAATTTTTTTTTTCTTGCTTGGTTGATGATAAGGAGGATCTACAGATGCTTTTTATTGATTTAGAAAAGCTTACGATAAGGTTCCAAGAGATATCCTTTAGAGAGTTCTTGAGAAGAAAGGTGTTGATATGACTTATATTCAAGTCATCAAAGATATGTATACAAGAGCTGTTACTTGTGCTTGAACGGAAGGAGAATTGACCAAATATTTTCCTATTTCTGTTGGTTTACATCAGGGATCGGCTTTAAGCCCATATCTTTTTGTTTTAGTTATAGATGTTCTTACTGGACACTTACAGGGGGATGTACCTTGGTGTATGCTTTTTCCCGATGATATCCTTCTTGTGGATGAGACGAGAGAAAAAGCTCAGGAAAAAATTGAATTATGGAGGTCTACCTTGCAGTCTAAATGCCTTATTTTAAGTATAACTAAAATTGAATACATGGAATGTAATTTTAGTAGTAGTAACTCCAGTGACAGAAATGTAACTATGGGCGATCAAATCTAAAACATCAAATTCCGTTTATAGAAGAGTAGATGTTTTAGATTCGACTTATGTTTTAGATTAGAAGAGGTAGACCTAGGATGGCTTGGGCATATCGTATAAAAAATTATCTTAATTTATTAGAATTAAATGAAAATATGACACTAAATAGGATGCAATGGAGAAAAATGATTCTTGTAGCCGACCCCACTTAGTGGGATAAAGGTTTTGTTGTTGCTGCTTGGTTGATGAGGAAATGAGTTATTTTTTCTTAGGGGGGACATTTGAGTTATACTGGTTATTGAATATATTTTTCTTTCTAAGATTGGGTATGAAATTGTCAAAGATAAAATGCATTTTTCTAACATTTTATGGTAAATCCAGTTACTTGTTAATTACAAGGGAACTAAACCATATGAAACTGTGAATTAAACTGTATTTGCAGTACCTCCATTTCATTCAAACTAAACTTACTCTATGGCTCTGAATTTAACTTAACGACTTAACTCTCTTTAAGGAATAGTTAAAGTATCATAATCTTCCGTTTATTGATTTAGTCTTACAATCTGATGTCATTAACCGTTTTTTATCTTATTTTTTTGTTTGATTTGTCATTTGACATTATATTCTGCCCTTATAATTATATTTTTTTTGTCTTGTTGTGCAATCTTAATGGAATAATTTTTCAGCCTATTTTATTGTCTCTTCTCCAGATCGAATGTTGCTGCATCAGATCCAGTGAGTGAATTTTGGAATCTTGAGGAGGATGCGACCTCTGATGAAGATATATCAGAATCTGAAGGTGCTTACTAGTTTAAGATAATGTAAAAAGTTCATCCTTTATTCTTGTTTTGGAAGTATCCATTGAAACAAAATGTGTGTGTGTGTGTGTGTGTGTGTGTGTGTATAAATGGGATGCACAAGAGTGTGCAATTTATAGAGGAATTAAGTTGATGTGTCATGCTTTAAAATTCTAGGAGAGGGTAATTGAACATAGGCTAAGACGTATTATAAAGATTTCTCGTAATCATTTTGTATTTGTGTCGAGCAGGTCTACTATGGAAGCTATACATTTATTGAGAGTTTTGATGGAGAAGCTCAGAGTTAGTAAGGAGGATCTATATTTGATTTTTGTTGATTTAGAATAAGTTTATGATAAGGTTCCAAGAGATATTCTTTGGAGAGTTCTTGAGAAGAAAGGTGTTGATATGGCTTATATTCAAATCATTAAAGATATGTATACTAGAGCTATTACCGATGTTTGAATAGGAGGATTGACCAAACATTTTCTTATTTTTGTTGGATTACGTCAGGGATCGGCTTTAAGCCCATATCTTTTTGCTTTAGCTATGGATGGTTTTACTAGACATTTACATGAAGATGTACCTTGGTGTATGCTTTTTGCTGATGATATCCTTCTCGTGGATAAGACGAGAGAAAAAGCCCAGGAAAAACTTGAATTATGGAGGTCTACACTGGAGTCTAAAGGTTTTCGTTTGAGTAGAACTAATACTGAATACATGGAATGTAATTTTAGTAGTATTTGCTCTAGTGACAGAAGTGTAACTTTGAGTGATCAAATTATTAAAAGGTATGAACGATTTAGATATCTCGGGTCTATTGTTCAAAGCGATGGTGTTATATGTAGAGATGTATTAGTAGAATTCAAGTTGGTTGGTTGAAGTAAAGGAATGATTCGGGCCTATTGAGCGATAAAAAAGTACCGCTAAGACTGAAAGGAAAATTTTATAAGATGGTGGTGAGACCTGTAATGCTTTATGGTGCGGAATGTTGACCTTTGGAAGAGAAGCATGATAATAAGTAAAGTGTTGCCTTGATGAGAATGATTAGGTGGATGAATGGCTTTACACTTAGAGACAAAATGCGAAATGAATATATATGTGATAGGGTTGGTGTTGCTCCAGTGAAGGGCAAAATTGGAGAGAGTCATCTTAGATGGTTTGTCACGTTAAACATCGATCATCTGATGATCCAATTAGGAGAGTAGATGTTTTAGATTCTACTTATGTTAAGAAAGGCAGAGGTGGATCTAGGAAGACTTGGGTTTATTGTATAAAAATGATCTTAATTTATTTGGATTAAATGTAAGTATGACGCTAAATAGGATGCAATGCAGAAAAATGATTCATGTAGCCGACCCACTTAGTGGGATTAAGGTTTTGTTGCTGTTGTTGTTATGTCCGTTCATGGACTGGTCCCTCTAGGACAGGTCGAAAGCCAAAGGCGCTGGCCCGCCACAACAGCAAGCAGGCCGAGTCAGTTCGGGAGATGAAATTGAGCGGCACACTGCTGCGGCAGAAAGGGGCAGCGGACAGGTTGCGTCCACGGGAGGCTTAATTACATACTCAAGGAGGAGAAATTAAAGCAAGTTTGGGGGGAAAGTTTTTCAAGTATTGTGAGAGGATTCTAGTAAAGAGAGCAACTTATGGTTTGTTTTATTTATGCATGTTTTGTTGGCCGATGTGTTTTTCTTCTTGTGGTATTCCTAGCGATGTCTAGGGTTGTGGAAGAGCCGATTTACCTCTCGAAGAGTAGATCACCCTTGTATCTTACTTTTTTGTCTTTGTTTGTTTGTCAAGAGCAGCCCTCTTTTGCGTTTGTTTTCTATCTCTTGTCGTTTCGTGATTGTTTGTTTGCTTCTTTTGGCATCAGAGCTTATCAAGTCGGTATCAAAGCCAAGATCTTTGTGGGATGACTAGAAAGAAAGTAGATGTGCTGAAAGGAGAGGTAGTGCAAATCAAATTGGGAATGGAAGAGAGGTTCGCCGTCTTGGAGGATAGGTTTTCTTCCATTGATAGTCGAACGGATGATGAGTTTGAGAGCATAGGAGAAATGTGGAAGATGATGAAAAAACTCATGGTGATGCAATCCAAGGTCATGCCGATCACTTCTGTTGCAAATCCTAACCACGAGTTGATCCGTGAATTCTTGGTCAAGTCAAAAAGGAAAGAGATCGAGCAAGAAGACAGCGCAGAAGATATCATCTATCTACAAAAGCGTCCCTCTATGACTCCTAAAGGAGGGGGAGTGGGAGTGGGGACTTCTGATGGAGGGGGATGGGCCGAAAATCAGAGGGATGGTGTAAGAGACACGGAAGAGCATGATGGATAAAAGAGGGAATCGGGAGTGAGATATGCCTATGATCGAAGGAGGGAGTTCCACCTTGGATATATGGGGGGAAATACTGGATGAAGAAGATGTTGGGGGTGGAGATGCAATGTCAAAAATTTGAAAACGCAAATCTTCAAAGGGGAAGATGCATATGGGTGGGTGTATCGGGCGAAGCGATACTTTGCAATACATGGGCTAACGGATGAAGAGAAACTCATGACAGCGGGATTATGCTTGGAGGGAAAGGCTTTAGCATGGTTTCAGTGGATGGAGGAAAGATATTCGATACACTCCTAGGAGGAGTTTAAGGATTGCTTGTTGGAGCATTTCCGTGCTATTAGGGAAGGAGATCAACACGAGCAATTTATGCTCTGACTCAAGATGGGACGTTGAAGCTCTTCTTAGAGAGGTTGAGGGGAATTTCTGCAACAAGACTGGAAAAAAACTTCTTGAAATGCCAAAAGCCCGACATACGAACCATCCCCCCTTTAGATCACAAGAATGAGGGATGGAAGATTAGAAACAGTGAAAAAGACCAGCAAAGGCAGCAACATCATAGGATTCTATAAGAGCACTTTGACAATCACGATATTGAGGACCCAGACGGTGTAATTTCAGAAAGAGTTGAAGGAGAAGAATACAAGAACTCATCCTGGGGGTAATTTCAAGCGCCTCAGATGTAGAAGTGCAGGATAGGAGAATAAAAGAGTTGTGTTACCGTTGTGACGAGAAATATACCCCAGGCCACCGTTGCAAGGAGCGTATTCTTAAGATTCTTCTTGTTGAAGAGGAACATACAATGAGTGAAGAATCAAAGGAGGACGCGGTGAAATAGGAGCATCTGCATTTGGATGTGACAGTGTTGTCCCTCAATTCGGTGGTGGGATTTACCTCGAATCACGCCATGAAGGTGAGGGGGTGGATTAGGGAACAACCGATTTTAGTATTACTAGATAGCGGGCCACATGCAACTTTATCTCAAATATGGTCGTGGAGAAGCTAGCGTTGGAGCTGACAACTACAGGGAGCTTCAACGTCATGATGGGGACAATTAAGGTGGAGAAAAGTCACGGAATTTGCAAGAAGTTGGTTCTGATACTACATGACCTACAGATGGTGGTAAACTTCCTTCCCTTAGATTTGACAATACATATCTGATTTTGGAGATGAAGTGACTGCTTACGTTGGGAGAGATGAAGGTGGATTGGAAGTCTCTGACAATGGAGTTCCAAGTACAGGGAGGAAGGTGATGGTGAGAGGACTTGCTCGTTTATGCAAAACTATGATGTCGCTCAAAACCATATTCAAGTCGGTACGGGGAAAGAGGCAGGGCTACTTGGTGAAGTTGCAGAGCATTGTGGAGATTTGAGATTCAGAGTTGACAGAGTTTCTTGAAGGGGTCCAACAGCTCTTACAGCGGTTTACAGATGTCTTCCAACAAACAAGCAGGTTACCTCCCCGAGGGAGCCCTATCACGCCATTGCCTTGAAGGAGGGTATTTCCCCCATCCGCGTCAGACCCTTCAGGTAACCCCAGATTCAAAAGAATGAGATAGAGAAACTGATTCGAGAGATGGTCGAGACCGGGATTATCTGGCCTAGTGTGAGTCTTTTTTCCAGTCTCGTCCTATTGGTGAAGAAAAAAGACGGTTGTTGGAGATTCTGCGTGAACTACCTGGTTTTGGACAAGGGGATGGTATTGGACAAGTTTCCTATTATTGTGATTGATGAGTTACTTGATGGCCTTTATGGCATAATCATTTTCTCAAAAATTGATCTTAAGTCGGAACACCACTAGATCAAAATGAATCTTGCAGATGGGCACAAGACAACATTTAGAACACATGAAGGGCATTATGAGTTCTTAATGATGCCGTTTGGAGAAGGTTCAATATTTAGAACACATGAAGGGCATTATGAGTTCTTAATGATGTCGTTTGGTCCAACCAACGCCCCAACGACATTTCAGTCCCTCATGAATAGGGTTTTTCAACCTTATCTCCGGAAATTTTTCTTATTATTCTATGATGACATTTTGATATATGGTCCTATAGAGACATAGCATGTGGGGCACCTAAAGACAGACCTGGAAACGTTGAGGGAGCGCCAATTGTATGTCAACTTGAATAATATTTTTTTGCACAATTTCAGGTATAGTACCTATGAAATGCGACCAGAACGGGAGTTGCAGTGGATCAATTGATGATAAAGGCTATGGTTTATTAGCCCTTATCAAGGAGTTTTAAAGAGTTGATATGACACAATATTCGTGAGAAGATATGACACGATAGCATGGCCACTGACGGAGCAGTTGAAGAAGACAATTTCAAATTGGGGAAGCAATGGCACTGACATTTGAACATCTGAAGACGGCTATGACTTGTGTACTGGTATTAGCACTTCCATATTTCAGTAAACCATTGGTGGTGGAGACAAATGCATCAAGGTGTAAATGGGAGCGGTGCTCATGCAAGATCAGAGGTTGATTGTCTACTTTAGTCAGGTTCTTACTGTCAAAGCGAGGCTAAAGTTATTATATGAATGAGAATTGATGGAAATTTTCTTTTTCATTTCGAAGTGGTGGCCCTATTTATTGGGACGAAATTTTTTTATCAGGACAGATCAGAGGAGTTTAAATTATCTTCCAAAGCAGCGGATGGTGATTGAGGAGCATCATAGATAGCTATCCAAACTGCTAGTGTATGATTTTGAGATTCAGTACCGGCCAGGATTGGAGAACAAGACAACTGACACACTGTCAAAAAAGATGGAGGAACCCCAATTGACGATCTTATCGGTACCCTTGGTCCTAAATTGGGAAGCCTTGAGACTGGAGAGAGAAAGAGATGAGGAGCTGAGGAAGATAAGAAACTAGTGACTACAAGATACAAACAGCCATCCAGGATATGCATTGAGGGGATAGCAGCTGTTCCATCTGAGGCAATTAGTGCAACCCAAGTCATAAGAGCGAGTTCTCAAATTATTACAAGAGTTTCATGGCAGTGCGATCAGTGGACACTCAAGGGTGCAAAAGACATACAGTCGTCTGGCGGCAGAGCTTTATTGGGTGGGATTGGGCAGAAACGTTGAGGACATGAGGACAAAATGTGATGTGTGACAACGGCACAAGTACTTGACCACGACACTATGAGGGTCACTATAAGCATTAGCATTACCGGGGAAGGTTTGGAAAGAAGTAACGATATATTTTATTGAAGCATTGCCACGGTCAAAAGGATTCACAGTGATTATGGTGGTCGTGGATCACCTAAGCATGCACATTTCATTCTCTTATGACATCCCTACACCGTTGTCTCGGTCGCGGCAGTGTTTATCCAAGCAGTGGTCCATTTGCCCGGGGTGATGGAATCGATTGTATTGGATAGGGATAAGGTGTTCCTCAGCCACTTCTGGAAGGAGCTATTCATGTTGCAGAGAACAACCATTAAAAGAAGCATCGCATATCATCCCCAAAGCGATGGGCAGACGGAGGTGGTCAACAAAAGTATGGAGACATATATGCGTTGTTTTGTATCTGATACACCAAAACTATGGGCTAAGTGGATCGCATGAGCTGAATATTGGTATAATATTTTGTATCACACCTCAGCACAAACAACCCCTTTCAAGATATTGTATGGGCATGATCCACCTCACTTGATACATTATGGGCTTAATACCACACCAGTATCCAATGTCGATGAGTACTTGGAGGAGAGGAGAGGGACGGGATACTAGCAGAGCTCAATGGGCATTTACTGAGGGCTCAACAAGCATTAAGAGCAAAGCAGACGGACACAAGAGAGAAGTGCATTTTGAACTAGGAGACATGGTTCAATTGAAACTGAGGCCTTACCGCAGAAGACATTATCCAGGAGGAGAAGTGAAATTGTAACCGCGATACATTGGGCCTTATGAGGTGATGGCATGCATTGGAGTAGTGACCTACCATTTGAAGTTACCATCATCATCCGCACCACACCCGGTTTTCCATGTATCATAGTTGAGACGTGCGATTGGAGATCATACACCCTCGTCTACACTACCGTCGAGACTGACGGAGGATTTGGAAGTGATTTTGGATCTTCTAAAGATTGAAGGAGTGAGCTGAGGACTAGGGGGGCAAAGGAGATATTGGTTAAGTGGAAAAGATTGTCAGACTATGAAGCAACATGGGAGCCTTACGAGGTAATTCACAAGCAGTTTCCATCCTTCCACCTTGAGGACAAGGTGCTTCTTTAGGAGGTGGAACGGTCCCTTGTGGACCGATCGAAAGCAAAAGCATCGGCCCGCCACAACAGCAGGCTTGTCGATCCTATTCGTGAGAAGAAGACAGGCGGCACCTTTCTACGGCAGAAAGGGGCAGGGGTCCATGAAAGGCTTAATTACATACTCTAGGAGAAATTACAACTGGTTTGGAGGGAAAGTGGAAAAGGAAAATTTTCAATTGCTGTGGGAGGATTTTAGTAAGGGGAGGAACCTAAGGTTTGTTTTTTTTTTATGCATGATTTGTTGATTGTTGTGTTTTTCTTCTTCTTGTGGTGTTCATAGTGACGTCTAGGGTTGTGGAAGGGCCGATCTATCTCTCGAATAGTAGATCACTCTTTTATCTTACTTTTTTCCCTTGTTTGTTTTTAAGAGCAGCCCTCTTTTGAGTTTACTTTCTACCCCTTGTCGTTTCATGATTGTTTGCTCGCTGATTTTGACGCAAGAGCATATCAATCCTCTTCCATGGAGTTTCTTTTGGTTATTATAATACTTGGTTATAACTTCCATGTGAACTTACTTTGGATTGTGCGTAACTTGGCTGATCATGTCGACAACATAAGCTATATTGAAGCTTATGTGTGAGTGGTAAATGAACCATCGTACTGGGTGTTGATACATCTCTCTTACAGAAAAAGATTCCATGCACCTTTTCCAGGCATTTGACTTACCAAAGTTGTTATTTTCTTTCATTACCATCGTGGACGCTGGTTCGCTTCAGATAATAACTCTTAATTATCTTACGAGTTAAAGAGCAGTGAAATTTATTCTCAACTGAGAACAAAAGCCTTGTGCTCAATAAACCTTGATCGTTAAATTTTTTTTTGTTTTCATTAGTATTTGTTAACTTTTTTAGTATGAATCACTAGAAGCTGCTTCTAATTTTCTGGTTTATAATCTTCTACTTTACTAGATGTAGGTGTTACTTAGTAGGAGTTTGTCTAAATTGTAGATGAAGCGGTGGCCGTAGAATGTTCAGCGAGGTCCAAGATTTCATCAAAAGCTACTATTGATGAGAAGTTTGAAGCTTTACAACGTGCGGAGGAAAATTATTATCAAAATAAAGGCCAAAACAAGCAGGTTTCCCTTCCACTTTTTTTTTTTTTTACTTAGAAGATTTTTGAATTGGGAGAAAATATTTGGTAGCGAGGTAATACATTATTATACAGAAATGTTCTAATCTTGCTATCCTCAACAAAGTTTAATTCCCAGAGTGTTGCTTTTAGTTTAATCGATTCCATACTGATTGCACATGTTAATTATCATGGTATGCTTTTGTGCAAGACTACTTAATAGTAATGGATTCCCTTAACTGGTGAAACACACTAAAATGTTATACCATAAAAACTGCGAGGTTATGCTCCTCATGTTGGGCATCTTTTCGTAATAAACCCCCAAAATATCTTCAAGGAAAAACATGAGGATATTGGTGAGGTGGTTGGATTAGGAAGAAAATAAAAGTTTTTATTGCGTGGGGATGGTTTATGTAGAAGAAAATAAATGAATGGCTATCCCAGTTAATTAGAAAATACTTTTTGAATTGAATTTTAAACTTTCATTTTGTTTGTTTTGGAAATTCATAATCTATAAATATTGTACTATTGTTCTTCACTAATAATTAGTCTAAAAATTATATTGTCCTATGAATTTTAAAATTTTCTTTTTATGTATGTTCCTATGAATTTATAGCCTACATAATGGTGGAAAGGATTCAAGGAAAGGCATAGTGTTTGTAATGACAGAGGTGTCTCAATTTGAAATTCGTGATTTAGAATTGCAATGATTTGCAAAGGAAAAAGAAGCCAATTGTTATACATGGGCATTTTGTAATGAGTGAATGTTTTACTGGATCATCATATTAGTTTTCACCTAAATAATAACAACAAGAAGCTTTTATCCCACTAAATGGGTTCGGCTACATGAATCGTTTTTCTTCATTGTGTTCTATTGAGAGTCGTATTTTATTCAATTCTAATAAATTAAGATCATTTTCGTATAAAACATGCCCAAGTCTTTTTAAGTCTACCGCTACTTTTCATAACATAAGTCAATTCTAAAACATCTACTCTCTTAATTGGGTCATCAGATAGTCGACATTTAATGTGACCAAACCATCTAAGGCGACGCTGTCTAATCTTGTATGTCACTAAAGCTACTCCAACCTTTTCACGGATATATTCGTCTCACAAGTTGTCTCTAAGTGTACAACCACTCATCCACCTGAACATTCTCATCTCAGCAACACTTAATTTTTTATTTCTCTTTTACAGGCCAGCAATCTGCGCCATAAAGCATTATAGGTTTCACTGCCATTTTATAAAGTTTTCCATTCAAATCTAAGTGATACTTTTTTCATCACACAGTATGTCGATGCATTCTTCCACTTCTGTCATCCAACTTGAATTCTACTATTAACATCCCCATCTATACATCACTTTGAACAATAGGCCCGAGATATCTAAAGTTCACTCCTTTTAATGATTGGATCACCCTGACGCAGGGACTATTGCTTAATCGGTCCCAACTCGGTTCAGCTAAGAGGTTCTGGTTTAACATAGAGGCTGGACCGGTCGGCTGTTTGGACGAAAGTTTTGGGCGGGATTTATCGCCCCCTTCCCCCTTATTCTCCCACCTCTTTTATTATATATTCGACATTGTTTGTTTAGGGTTCATTTCTATGTGTTCTGATTTTTTATTCCTGACCGCCAAGCGTTTCCCCTTGTTATGGTTGTATCCGAGGACAAGTGTCTCTCCTGCTGTATATTGCTCTAAGGTGGTGACCACCTCAACCCATTGCCCCTTTTGCAGGGCCACACCCCCCTCCTATCACTTCCTCTACTTGTTGTTTAAATTCTAGTTGTTCCTACTTCCACCACCGGCCTGTAGCAATCCTTCTTATCCTTCCAACTGCCAACCACCGACCCACCTACCACCTCCTCCACCCTGCTCGATCAACAACCACCCATCCCGTCACTACTGCCCACGGATATTCCTATTCGACCCTAGCTGGATTCTGTTATTTTTTTGTATTTTTGTCTCTATTTGAGTTAAGATTGTAACCCTAGTTGTTTTGCTTAATAATATTTGTTTTCGCTGTTGTGATTCAGATTAACTTCGATATCATTTGGTATCAATTTAGGCTAACTCTAGTTCTATCCTAGGGTTTCCTAGCATTCATCTTACCCCTCCATCAAAATTTTTTTTCTTATTCCCTAATCATAGCCAAACTTTAACCTAATCCTAATTTTCTTTTCTTGATATCATTTTGCTTAATAAATCAATTTTTTACACCATTCACCTCCCAAATCTAAACTTCAGCCATGCACTAAGGAGATACATGTCCAAGCCTCCCTGGAAAGAGATATAACGAGAGATCCTTATGGGGCTTGCTGACATTGAGGATGAAACCCAGAGAGGCTTACCCTCGATGGTGATAAGGAAAGTCGAAAAGGCGAAGGAGACAATTATTTTAATCCTTTTCATATGAAGGATTTAAGTGATGAAGAAGAAAGACCATGAAGCTTTGGAATCCAGTATCAGTGGAGACCAAGTGAGAATACCCCATATGGAAGACACGAGGACTTTAAAATAAAGGTGAATCTACCAGAGTTTGATAGAGGTATGGATCCATATGATTTTATCTAGTGACTAGAGTCAGTTGAGAGGATCTTTGAATACAAAGATGTGTCAGAAGATAAAAGGGTGAAGCTGCTATCAAATTGAGGAAGAGCGTTTTCTTGTGGCGGGACAACTTGAAGAGGCAGAGGAAGGGAGAAGGCAATGATAAAATTACCAAGTGGGAGAAGATGCTGAAGGCGATGTAAAGAAAATACATACCTGCTCACTACTGTTAGAATATGTATACGGCACTCCACTGCCTGTAACAAAGAGATCTATCAGTGGAGGAGTTCACTACGCAGCTTGATCAGTTGCAGATGAAATGTAATTTGGTCTAGCTGGAAGGCCTGAAGCCCATTATTGGCAATGTGGTGCAACTGCAGCCTTATTGGTCACTTGGAGATGTCCAGCCTTAGCATTGAAAATGGAAAGTTGGCAAAAACATAGCAAACAATCATCATCTGTTAGACAACCACCTATAATTGGAGACACCAGCAGGAGCATGCCTCGGGGTGTTGAGAAAACTGGTTCGGTTAAGGATAGAGCCACTCTTAATGAGAAGCCTGGAAAGAGTAGCATGTCTACTACAGTCCCTGTCAGAAAATTCTTCAAATGTCACAAATTTGGGCACATCGCTTCCAGCTGCCCAATTAGCCAAATCGCGTCTTTTACCAAGCAGCGCCACGTGGAGGAGGTTAGGGGCGAGGAGAAAGCTGAGGAATAGAGCGAGGTGTGTCATATTTCATTGGATGAAGGAGAGTCGCTCGTGTTTTGACTGGTCTTATATACTGATAATATGAGGGATTCACAGTGGCTTCACCACAACATTTGCACTATGAACGAGAAGGTATATAGTCTCATTATTGATGGAGGGAGCAGTAAGAACGTGACATTTACATAGATGGTTGAGAAGTTGAACCTCATGACTTAACGTGATTGAAGAAGGAAAATAGGGTCAACATTAACAAGAGAGTTGCCTAGTGGAGTTTTCGATTAGGGCCTAGTTGCAGGATCAAGTGTGGTGTGTGGTGTGTGGTGTGTAGTGATACCCATGTATGTGTACCACTTGTTGGGGAGATCGTGGCAGTTGACCGTAGAACTCAGCACGATGGATTCATGAACACCTACTCTTTCTCTAAGTAGAGGAAGCACATCATCCTTCTCCCTTCTGCGGAGTCCGAGATCGCAAATGCCCTTTCCAGCAGAGCGGCATTGGTGGGATCAGTTTTGGTGACGACAGAGGATAAGATCGAGATGTTGATTCTAGATACGAGACAATCACGACAGAGATCATTTTCAAACATCATGATTGATATCTTACTACCATGGCCACCATCGTTCGAGAAGTTTTAGGATACCCTCACTTTAGATCAGGTTTAGCTGACCTTGGTTTACTTTGGGTGGGTTCAATAGTGTATGCGTGACACAGACCTAGCTCAATTCGGTGGTGGACTCCCGGGGGAGTGGATCAATATGGATGTATGCTCGCAAGTGGAAAAAACTCTAGTGTTTTGGGGGACATTGCAGTCGTTAGTGGGATTTATGTGCTTCTCAAACTGCAGTAGAAGATGATTCAGCCCCGGAAGATTACAATAACTCTATCGCCATCAACATGCAGCCAGAAGTTTCAACGAATGATGTTGAAGCTTCCCCAACCTCACAAGAATGACACAGAGGCTATTGATGAAACGGTCCAACCTGGTTCAGCTAGGGGGTTTTTGTTTAGTAGGGATGCTGGATCAACTGGCTGTTTGGACGGAAGCTATGAGCGGGATTTACCGCCCCCTTTCCCCCCTATTCTCCCACCATCTTATTCTATACTTGTTGCTTGTTGTTTAGGTTTCGGTTTTGTGTGTTTTGATTTTATATTCTTGGCTGCTAGGCGTTTTCCCTTGCTAGGATTGTATCCGAGGATAGGTGGTGCTTTGGTTGTATCTTGCTCTGAGGTGGTGACCACCTTGACTCGTTTCACCCCACGCAATCCTTCCCTCCCTATTTTCCACACTCTCAGTCGCTGCTTTTCCCCATGGCCTGCTTGTTGCGCCTCCACAAACCCTCTTGCCACCTCACTTGCTAACTACTACTCACGCTCTTCCTCCCCGCCAAGCCGCACCAACTCAGCGCCTCTCTCACAAGGTTGCAACCCCCCTCCTACCTCTTCTACTTGTCATTTTGCTTCCCGTCGTTCCTGCTTCCACCACCGGCCTACAGCAATCCTACTTGCCTTTCCAGCTTCTAGTCATCGACCCACCTACCACCTCCTCCACGCTGCTCCACTGTCAACCACCCATATTGTCACCTGTCAACGGATATTCCTATTTGGCCCTAGCCAAGTACTGCTATTTAGTTGTGTTTTTCGTTTTTGTTTGAGTCTCGATTGTAACCCTAGTTTTTTTGCTTAATAATATTTGTTTCAGTTGTTGTGGTTTGGCTAAACTCTGGTATCACACCCATTGTTACAAACCCTGCCATTAGGTCTACTATTAATAAATTACATTTAACGTATTCAATTTTAGATCTACTCAAATGAGAGTCTTTATACTCTAAAGTAAACATCCATTAAGTTTTTTCCAAACTCTTCTAGTCTTATCCACAATAAGGTTGTCACCAACGAAAAGCATACACCAAGGTGCATCATCCTGTAATGTCTAGCTAGAGTATTCACAACTAAAGAAAAAAAGAAATGGGCTTAAAAATGATCCCTGATGTAATTCAACTGAAATAGGAAATACTTGGTCAATCCTCTTTTTGTTCGAACACAACTAATATCTCTAGTATACATATTTTTAATAACTTGAATACGAGTAAAAAATATACCGGTAAAAAAATAGAGCAATTGCCCAATGGCACATCACTATGCAGCATGTCCAACTATTTTATAACATGTGGCTCTTTATAACAGCGGTTGCCCATGAAGACATGGGCCATCCAAGCTGCCCTTAATATTTAGAAACCCTTAAATATTCTCCAGCTTACATTTTCAATAAAATGGAACGGTGGGATGGAAGCCTACTTGCAATAGTTAACGGTGGAATGGAAGCCTGCGTCGGCATATCGCTAAGGATGACTCGTTTCCTTTTTCAAACACCAAATGTTCTTTCGATCACCCCGCGTAAGGATGAGTGATGTTTATTGAACATTTCTTTTTTACCGCGAGCGACGTCACTTGATCTCTCAAAATCAGGGATGTGGTATTTCATGTCTGAGAATGTCTTTAAATACCCTCTTTGTAAGGGATATCTGACATTCACCAAATAATATTTGTCTGTCACAAATGACATTAATTTTTTTACTGATCCGTACTAAAAAAAACTAATAAGTTAAAAAAAGTAAGCCAACTTGGAGGTGGGTGAGGGAAACGTTGTTTATTATTTTTTGTTGCATAAGCAAAAAGACGGTTGTCATGAGCACTCTCTTTCCATCCAGTCATCACAAATGTGAAACTCATGTTGAAGTCACAAACGACCATCACATTTTGGGTTGGGGAATTTCACCGGCCAATGTAAGCCACCTTTTCATCACTAGGGAGTCAGGCATCCACGTGCATACCGTCAATTTCTCCAATGCAGTTCTATTTGAATTTGTTATTGATCCCAAATGGCAGCGCAAAAATTATATTTAGAAATAAACATAATGCATTAAATAAACTAACCTTGAAAATTGACATGTAACGTGGGTCATTCGCAATTTTTTCGGAAGTTGCACTGAATGACGGATCTTTTGGCTTTTAATTATTTGGGCAGCTAGGCTAATTAGTATCTTCAATCCTTCAGAGAAGTATCGACTTTGTCTCGGAAGAATGTTGGAATTGCTCCATGGCTTCTCTGATCGATTCATTCCGAGATAAAATATACAACGTATTTGCTAACATGTCCCTTGTAGTTGTTCTGGACGAACCTCTGAGGTCGTGATCGCTACGTAGCTTGTGCAGAAGATCCAAAAAAATTGGTACACTCATGTGAAATATGTTGTTGAACCTTATGGGATGTCCAACTAGCATCTCGTCAACTCATTTATCCCCAATAAAGGACGAGGTCATGCTTGGTGTTCGAATAATGGCGAAGCGATAGTATTCTAACTGTAATATAGCAATCACAACAACCATTCTTTTGCTGCGTTCTCGTTGTCGATTCATCCTGAATAAATGATTTGATATGAATAAACAGCTTGTTAAAGTAAACGACAAAAAATAGTGTTAATATTTAAAAAGCAACCATTTTGCACATATTCAACATAATATTAAAAAGTTCCACATATCAATGTCATGGAAATACTACAAAAGCAAACATATCCGTAAAAATCCGCAAATACTAGACGAACAAAATAGCAAAGACTCGTTTTTGAATCGAGAGACACAAATATTCGACACGCGGCTAAGGTCGAAGCCTCTTGAATATCTGCATGCGGGTCAGGCACTCGAATACTTCAACACATTTTAAGAAAAAGACGGGATCAACCACAAGTTCTGGAGTTTCTTCTAAAAGGTTCATAAAATCATCAACACTGAGGTTGCGGAGCTGCAAATATTTCTATTATAAAAAAAACAAACATTGCTTGATCGAACAAATCCAAAGCAAAACTGACTTGCCAATATGCTATCCAAATTTGTGAAGCTTGAAGGAAAAAAAATTTTAGATTGTCTTTAACAACAAGTCTACTGCAACCCATATTAGGAAGTATTTATCATCAAGCTCGGATCCATCTAGGATGGAACATATATTATCAAGAAGCAAATTGTCAACTTTCCAACTTCTTGTAACTCGTTCATTTTAAAATGCATTTTTTTAGAGGAAAAGAGTTATATATATGCACAACTAAATTCTTTCTCTAAAATATCCTTCATATTTATTTGTGGCATCATACTTTTTTCCTGCATCATTGAACATTTTGCATTCGAAATTCTTAAAACAGAAATGCCATAGAGAGCATCGACGGTCCACTAGAAAATATAAATGTCATACAAGGAAAATGAAAATCATCTCGAAACAGAACACGTCGGCATTCCAATTAAACATAATTAACAGAGAATGTTATTCAATCATTCCTGTTATAGAAGTATTTTTAAGTAAAGAATGATGAAGCAGAAGTACCGTTGAAATGCCACAGAACATATCAACTCAAAATATACACATCGGCGTACCAATGTAACAGATCAGCATTCATTTTAGATGCATTGAAGCAAAATAGCAGCAGAGAAGAATTCCAAGGCTGGCCACAAACATTTTTAGCAACTGGGACATTCGGCAACAATGAGTGGGGGAAGATTCACAAATTGCACAAAGTTATTCTGATGCTCAAGAATCATCACACAAAATTTCAGAACTAGACATACAAGAAGTTATCAAATTTTAGAAAGAGATAAGCACAAAGTTAGAAATCTCGTGATCGTGGCCACCACGTATGGAACTGAGACGGCTGAAATCCACAGCACTGATCACTCAATAAAATTGCCAGGAGAAAGTATCTCCCTAAAAATCGGAATGCTCCATTCATGCAAAATCCCTCAAAGCCATCCAAACGCAATCCTCCAACTTACGGTAAACAAGAAAACCGATCGCAGGGGATAAGTACTTACAGAGCGAAGCAAGGGAGGATCGCAAGGGAGAAGAGGGAAGAGAAAAGTAATGCGTGAGAAAGATCAAGCATGATCGATCGAAACTTGCGATCTCATCTTTCTCAGATCGTTGTACCTAGGGCAAGAGCTGGGAAGGCGACGGAAGAGTGGTAAGTAAAGTAAAAAAGAGCGTGTAACGTTGGCCCGCAACCCTTAGGGCGTGTGCCGCAATCTTATTTTAACCCAAAACGACGTTTTATGGGACGCAACTAAGGCGCGAAAAACAAACTAATTCAGTACGTTTTCAAAACGCACAATCTTCAAATAAGTCCCCCCAAACACACCCTTAATCTTTATTTTTTACATGCTCAAACATATGAGAAAACCATGGGAATGAGAGGACTCATACATGATTTTAACATGAAGGAAAAATGCATGGAAACTACTTTCACTTATGCATGCTTAAAATCATAATGAGACATGGATATTTATTTACTGAAGATGCTTAAAACATGAAGAGGAAACATGGATATTCTTTACCCTAACACATACCTAACATGAAGAAGTAACATGGGTATTCATTACACTAACTTCATGCTCTTAACATAAGTAAAACCATGGGTGAAGAGATCATCAAACATTTTGAATAAAAATACTTTTGGAGGAGAGGTAATAGTGACCAGCTATGTAGCGCCGACACTCCTAAAAAAGTGTCTTACCCATGTGGATGCATATCGGACACCGACACTTGTCCGACATGCCACCACACTTCTTTGACACTACAAAATATATGTCTAAATTTTTTTCAGGCCCAAACAGTCTAGATCACACCTCAACACTGCATTGAACGCGAGCTTAACATGATTTCAAGAAAATAGGACAAAGGAATTAGAAAATTATAAATATATGTATAGCCTTAATTTTACCTCATAGTCAAACCACCTAATCTATCGTCATGTTGAAACTCCCTCTAATATTTGTTAAAATCGAGCATTAAAGGTGCATCAAATATTCATTGAAACCGAGCATTGGTAATTCCCACTTTGAAATCGTACGTTTTTTAAAATCTTATAAGATTAGTTGGATTATAGGTTGGGTTAATTCTTTTAAAACATATTATATCTAATTTTAAAATGTAATTTCATAAGCATGAGGTTTTGTAATATAAATTAAATTTATGACTTTAAATGTTATTCTTGCATAATTTGTGTTTTGATGTTTTTAATAGAGAATAATGAAAAATCTATATTTTATGTCAATAATTAATTAAATATAAAATTGTGTCCATGACATGTCATGTCCTATTTTTTTCAATTATGTCGTGTCTCCATATCATGTCGTGTTGTGACTGTGTCCATGCTTCATAGGTGAGGAGGAAGGGAAGAGAGGTGAAGGAGAGTGGAGAAGTGAAGAGAATGTAAAAGAAGAAGAAGAATAGAGAGAAGAGGAGTAATGTGGAGAAATATGGAGAAATGAGTGGAGAAGAACAAGTAGAACAAGTGTGGAGAAGTAGAGGTGAGTGCAGAAGAATAAGAAGAACAAGTGTGGAGAAGTAGGGATGAAGGGTGGGGAGAAGGAGAATGGAAAAGAAAAGATGAAGGATGTGTCAGAAGATATGAGGGTCAAATTAGTTGTTATCAAGTTGAAGAAAAGTATCTTTTAATGGTGGGAAAACTTGCAACGATAGAGGAAAAAAGAAGGCAGCAATAAAATTACTAGGTGGGAGAAGATGATGAAAGTGATGCAGAGAAAACATCTGCCACCCCACTGTCGTTAGGATATGTTTCTAAGGCTCCACCACCTGCAACAAAGGGATCTATCACTAGAGGAGTTTGCGGAGCAGTTTGATCAGT
>NEWO01000003.1:6207126-6245876 GCA_003013225.1 Phalaenopsis aphrodite
CCTGTCAAAATCATAAACTTAATGATATTTTCCAGCATTTCATTAAAAGGTTACCTAACCATCTTTCATAATGCTAAAATTTTTGTTTGCGGGCTGCAGGTTAAGCACGAGCTTGCCGGCCGAAATGTAATATCGGAGGCATTAAGAGACGCGAGCAAGAAGAGGCTCTTAAATTCTCTGAATCAGGCTAAGGAGCGACTGAGAAACCATTCGTAAGCATTCCAAATCTTTCATTCAACATTTTAACGACATTGGAAAAAGCTGGTATCAGCATATACAGCTATAAAACTACGTTTTGGTCTCAGTATAATGGCTTGTGCTTCCTTGCATGGATCCCCCTCATAATATACTATATGTCACCTTTGTTTAGTATTAATATAATGTTTAGAATTTTTTTATGTTCCCTACAACAACCCTTCTTTCATTCAGATAACTTGTTTGCTGGAAGATTTACATACATAGCTATCAATTCCCATGTATTTACATATCTAAAACTTAAACTTCAATTTTTACATATATTCCACTTTTCCTATGCTGTTACGGTATTTTTGATGTGGCGTGAAAGATTTAGGTGGTATAAATGTAAAAGAAGTAACGTATAGGTGTTGGATATGTAAATATGTAGGAATTGGATGGTATGTATGTAAATAAATGCCCCTTGTAATTTGCATCAAATGTGCTTCCCTTTACAGGCTCGAAATCGAATCTTCTTCGGCCTCACTTGAATTGGACTGCTTTAAGAAATATGAGAAGGTTGGCAAAACCTTTTATATATCTCAGATTGTGGCGACCGCGAGGTGGCTATCATTGGCAAGCTTTGAGCAGATAAGGGAGCGGCTGAATCTAAACTCTGCAGCTCGTGATGCCGAAAGTAAACTGAAAGTGGTCGAAAATGCTGTTACTTCATCATCATCAAGAAGTTCTGCAGATCAAAATCTTATTCAGTCGGTCGGAGAGGAACCCTTGAAGGATGAAGTTTTAGAAAATTATGTCTGTGAATCTGCAGCAGTGGATTTGTCACGTGGAAAGGTGGATCTTCCCCCCATACCTTCATTTTCGGAGTTTGTTAACCAAAAATCGAAGAAACAGAGCAGAATTTTTAACATGGGTTCTGAAAGTGCTCCAAAGAGGAGAGCTGAAGCTGAGAGGAATCAGAGAGTTGATGCTGGGAAGAAGATGAAGCAGTAGCAGAATATAGCTTAATGTTTAAAACTTGAGGGTTAGCCGTTATAGTTCAATTTATTGATTCATTGGTGCAGTTATAAAGATGTAAATGTGTTGCTGCTCGTGAGCTTGAGTTTTGTGTGCATCAATGGAGAAAATATTATATCCGGACACCGCACATCCGGACGGCCACCGGTGGCCATCTCGCCATACACGTCAGTGGCAGGCGATGTGGCCACTAGTGGTTAGTCCTCCAAACATGCAAACGCAATATTTTTTCGTATCAATGAGTTCTAGTTAGCTGTTGGGAGAAGTATATAATATAACACAGAACTTGCATATTTATAAAACTAACCCTTTTCGTGTTAAATATCTAATTTGTATTATGTCATGATCAAATTTGTTAGAATTTGTTAAATTAAAATAATATATATATATATATATATATATATATAGAGGATAGATTTTCGATATGAATTTTGATATTTGGGCAATATTTGAATTATTTAGTCCATATATTTGTGCGTCGCGAATCATGATCATATTTTTAAGAATCTGACGGTACTGAAAATATAGGTTGGGAGTTTTTATTATTATTATTTTTTTAATTTTTGGGCGATAATTTAAAATTTTGTGGTATGTTCTAAGTTTTTAAATAACCTGAGGATATTTGGAATCATTTAAATTATATTTTTTTATTTTTTATTATTTTTCTTAAGAAATATTTCAAACACCTAAAAGTTAATTCAAAATATTTTTAGAAGTAAAATTATTTTTGAAGTACAAAAAAAAAAAAAGTTAAATTTTGTACTAAATAAATATTTTAAATTTTGTAAAAATAATAATCGTTTAACGTGAACTTAATTTTCTTATTTTATTTATTTATTTTTTTATTTTAGCGTTTAAAGATTGAATCGGTTCACTTTCTTCCTTCCTCTATAATTGGAAAAATTATTGCATCGTAGATCGGCATGCGATGTTTGATCTACACCGTAGATCACGGTGATTTATGTTGGGGTGGGTTTCACTTTAAATTTTTTTATTTTTAATTTTTAAAAAATAAAAAAATTTGATTGTATTCTTACCATATATCACCGTGATCTACAGTGTAGATCGGACACCGCATGCATCTTCGTATGCAATAATTTTTCCTATAATTGACGCCTAAAGTTGTTGCACGCAATTCTTTATTAGGAAAATTTTTAAGGATTTCTTGTTATATTTTTATATATTAAGCTGATGGTTTCAAAATTGTTAGTTTTAAGCACTTGGAAGCTATAAAGTAAATAAGGAGAAAGAGAAATAAAAGACTCTAAGAACAATATTAATAATATTTCCTTCTTCCCAAAGAAGTTCATTTTCGGGGACTATTGTTCAAATATTTATAATAAATAAAAGTTTCATTATAAAATATCAATAATATCCTTAAAATTCTCTTATTGGTCAGTAATTGTTAATGCCATTGTTATTATGGTTGAATCTCTTTCTTAGGCTAGCTAACCATTCGTCTGTTTATTCAGACAGGCTTTTTGATTCGGTAGATTGGATCATTCGCTTTGTGCAGGTTGGTTGTGCTCGTTTGGATTGATTTTTCGACACGTGTTCTGTTCAAAGGTTTTGAATTTGATTCAATGTTTTTTTATCATACATATTTTTATTCTCTAAATCTCTAGTGTATTAGCAAGCTGCAAGTTGTGATCAAGGAAAAAATATGAGATCAGAACTCAGCACGTAGAATTATGTACGGAGTCTGACAAAATCACTCCACACGTGAAGGTCAGAAAAAAAAATCAGTCTAGTAACACCGGAGAATATTCCTCCTGTGTTATTCAAGTGTTATTGTATGTTATTCATATGTTAGTGTTCTGGGAATATTTTTTGTGTTATAATAACACAATAACACATCAATAATACAATAACGCATAAATAGCACTTGAATAACACACAATTACACATGAATAACACGGGAGTAATATTCTCATGTGTTATCATGCCGGTTTTTTTTTCTCATCTTCACGTGTATCGTGATTTTATTGGACTCCGCACGTAACTCTACATGCAGAGTCCTAATGTAATATTTTTTCGTGATCAAGACGTGAGATTTATGTTCAACTAAAAACTGCTTATTAAATAACTTCTTTCAATAATACTTATTTTACTGTGGTTCTTATAAATAGAGGTAGTCTTTCTAATTTTGTTTGCCCGGTGTTATCTCTTAGCGTATGCTTTCCTTTGCATCCTGACTATCTTCATCAGAAAAGAGTGTCTGAAATCACTATTCTGAGCGAGGTTTTGCTACATAAGTAAGAGACGCCATGAGGGCAACCGAAAAAGAAAACTCGTAGGGAAGAAGAGGAAGGGATTGCCTCGATACAGGCCGGCTTTTTTGGAACGGTCCCTGGGAGCTCTCATCTAGTTGTTGCGGATACTCAACGGGCAGTTGTGATTGCGCAGTCGATTGATAGGGCACCACCCAATCCTCCGGCTGCTGCCCCCAGTTTGACTGTGAATTGGACTACCCCGACGACCATTGGTCCCTCCCCGTTACGATGACTCCATCCCCAGACGGTATCTGACGCGCTAAAGGCCATGGCTGGGGAGCAGGTGGCATCTAATGATACATCCGTTGTCTTAGGTATGACAGATGATGAGACCCCTCCAGGTTTGAACGGAGGTTCGCAGGTGGCAGGTGAAGACATCCCCGATTACCTCGTTAGGCGGACCAAAAAGAAATGGATCTTTTGCTTGGCTGAGGTTGAGAATTCGTTGGCTGGCGATGCCGGCTCCCAGGGGAGTCCAAAGACGCATGCCATGTCGGTCATTATTGCGCAGCTTGAGGACGAGGTTTTCGTGATGAAGCAGGAAAAAATATTACGTCAGTACTATGCACGTAAAGTAATGTGCGTAGCCAATAAAATCACGTCACGACACCCTGCTCGACAGAGAAAAAAAAGCGGCACAGTAACACGGGAAATATTCCCCCCGTGTTATTCATGTGTTATTGTCTATTATTCATGTGTTATTATGTCCTAGGAAAATTCCTAGTGTTATAATAACACAATAACACATCAATAACACATGAATAACACACAATAACACATGAATAACACGGGGAAGAATATTCCCCGTGTTAATGCGTCGTTTTTTCTCTGTCGGGAATATTCCCCGTGTTATTCAAGTGTTATTGTGTGTTATTCATGTGCTATTGTATCCTGAGAATATTCTTGGTGTTATAATAGCACAATAACACATCAATAACACATGAATAACATGCAATAACACATGAATAACACACAATAATACATGAATAACACGCAATAACACATGAATAACACAGGGGGAATATTCCCCGTGTTACTGCGTCGTTTCTTTTTTCCTGTCGCGTGTGACGTGATTTTATTGGCTACGCACGATATTTCTACGTGTGTAGTACTGATGTAATATTTTTTCATGAAGCAGATGATAAGTTCGCCAGAGTTCTTACAGAGCTTCTAAACCCAATTGATTAGGTCAGTTTAGATTGGGAAATAATTTTTTATCCGGTTGTTGGTATGCCGCTATTACCCACTTGACTTGACGATGACTTCTACTCCCGTGGACAAAATTTTACTTCGCACATGAGGACGATGTCAGGTATCACGTCGTCGTACATGTCACCGTTGGCCGGCCATCGAAACGTGCAGACGTCCGGCGTACTAATTTTTACTTTTGGTGACATCAAAATGTCCAAAGCCAAAGTATTGGCGTACCAATTGAGCCACGTTTATGATCCTTCAGTGTCTGTGAGATCCATTTTATTTGATGATGTCCACGAAAAGCATCTAAAAAGCTCATAATTGTAAGACCTATCTGCTAACTCTAACATGATCATTTATTAATCAATACGAGTTCAAGTTGTTAACTAGACCTTACTTTTTAGCTCAGTTGGATCATAACTCGTCCGTGTTCATTTGATTAACTATTTCAACAATTTTGAATAATTTTATAAATATTTGTTTGTTAAATAAATAAGTTTGAACAATTTTTTATTTAATTAATTTATATTCACGAATAACATCATTTAAAGCTCCTAAATAATCTCTCTAAGAAGCACGATAAACTCGCAAATAAAACTCGATTTAATACTCGTGAAAAAAAACCAGTTAAAACTTAATTCAAAGCTTGTAAATAAATTTAATTAAAACTTGATTTTAAAATCATTTATATTAAATTAAATTAATTTTTAATTCATAAAATAAGGTAAAATTTTATTTTTTTTAATTATCCATTTATTTTGCATGTTTGTATAATTATTTTAATTACTCATTTAATAGTACATTTAAATGATGCTGATTTATTTTCATAAGTAACAAATAACTCCATTTTAAATTTAATAAAAGTTATGATTAACAAATAATTAACTCAATCATATTACTAATTAGCTTGTTCGTTAAGATTCACTTAATTAAAATATAAATCATTTAATAACAATAATTCTGATTTACCCCATAAAATGGCTCAATAATATTACTTATTTACTTGATAATCACAAAAAAATCTCCATATAAAATGAGCATTAAATGAACTCTAGTCAGAATAATAAACAAACTATGCCGGAACATAACTCACTCAATTTTATAAACAAGCTCGAGTTTGAATACTTGATTTTGCTTTGTTCATTTACAGCCCTATTGCGAACCATGAAGTGTATCTAAATTAAAAGTAAAAAATAAAAAATAAAAAAATAAAAAATTTTATTTAATATTGAAAACTTTGCTTTATTTATAAAATTAACATCCAGCTCTCTCTATAAAAAGATAAAATGAGCATTAAATGATCTCACGTTGCTGACCATATCATTTCACAAAGGTAGAACACAACAAAATGCAATCATTCAGATAATTATTATATAAATTAACACAAGATGGAAGCAAAATTGCGGCTGAACTGGGTTTAAGAGGGCTACAAGTCCTTCACAGTTTTACTGCCTGCATGGTAGAAGCTCAGAAACTTCACAAAAGTCTGTAGGCCAACATGTTGAACTGCAAGCAATGCAGGAGAGGTTGAATGATCAAATTTTAGACAACAGAGAGAGTTAAAGTTTGTGGCTGTTATGAAAATGGTGAGGTTGATGATGAAGCTTACTTTCTTTTTTTCGAACCACACAATTTTTGTGTATTTACATATATAACACCCAGAGTTCAATATTTACATTTATCACGGCTTGGTGGCATAAACTTATGCAGGAGAGGGTGTATTTCACTTTTAAAGAGATAGCCACAGCCGTATTTTTCGATGTGATATTAAAAATTTGAGTGGTATGCATGTACATATGAATGTTTGGGTGTTAGATATGTAAATACATAAGAATTGTTGATGTATGTATGTTTTCAGCATTCTATGTTAGAAATCTAATCAAGGCATTGTATTTATTTAGATTTGCTCATTATTCAAAGGCTGACCTGAAGATATTTGGGGCTTAGCCGAAGTTGATTCCCTGAGCCAGCGGGAGCTCGCTTCCATAGTTGATTGTGCTGCAAGATGTTGCTTATCAATTCACATGAACTCAATTGAAATATTAAAAATTTCAAAGAAATTAAGTGAAGTATTAAAAAAAAAAAGTGTAAAGCTTCAGCAATTTATTGCGGTTGTTGCTCATCAAAACCGGATTTCTTGAAGTGAATTTAAAGATTATGTTGGCAAGTTTTAATTTATTGTTTTAAAGATAAATCCGTGGGAACTTTCTGTTATATAAAGTATTTTGAGAGGACTAAAGTATTTATGATTAACATTTTAGTTGGATATCCAGTTCAATTCAATTTTCTCCTAGGCCAACCTGGAGACTTCAGATACATATAAGATCATCTCCTGCGAACGGGAAGTTTTATTTAGTGAATTCTTCTCTTTCTACATTATTTTATTACTCTCAAAAAATTTTATTAGTTTGCATATGTGATTAATTTCATTTAAATTGAATACATTCTAGATTTTCATGCGTGTAATTTCAAATTGATGATATTGCTCTTTTTTTTTTTCTAATATAAGGCTACTAACTTATAATCTCAAGTATTAAAATACTGTCAACAAGACCTTATGATATGAAATTTTAAATGTGTTTGCATGATCTTATATATCTTATTGTAAAATTACATTAGCAATCACTAGATTTCTGACATTAGATTTAGACTTTGGCCCTCTAGTTCCATTAAATTATAGACTTATGTTCTCCTATAAAGGTAGCATAGCACTTATGTCCTCATGAAGAATACAAGATGAATAATTTGATAAATCTAATTTGTTTCAGATGGAAAATTGATAGAAATCTCATAATTTACAGGAGTCAAGCATACGACATGTGTGCTTTTAGACTAACTAATAAACAAATTACTTTTATTTGTTATGGCCTTTTTCTCTTATGAGAGTTTTAGATTTGTATTCTCTTTAAACAAAACATGCCTATTCTGTATTCTCTTTAAACAAAACGTGCCTATTATGTCACCCTACAAATAGGATGGATAGCTTTTTTTCTGAATTTCCCCTTAAGAAAGTTAACTCGGCACCCGATAAATTTTAGTGATTTATAATGTTGTTATGTTTTTATGTTGACACTGTTTGAAATTAAGTATGCAATCAAATTTGTTTTCAGTGATTTTGTTACAGATGGATTGATCGAGTGGGCTATTCTGTTTATACAATTAAGATATTGTAGAAAGTTTATTTTCCTCAAGTCATTGTTGCGTAAGTCTGCCATGTTATGCCCTGCAATTATGGACAATTATCTGGGAGGCTTAAGATGCATAGTCGAGGTAATGGAAGAGACATTTTGAGGATTTACAGTAATGACTCTTAATTTCTCTTTTTAATCTAGTAAAGCCAAGGGAATTTTTTTAAAAGGAGATTTGAAGCATGTAAAAACTCAATCAAATCTTTCAGAATAAATTCTCACTGTATGCGCAATTCCTTCCAATCCTCTCCATAACCAAGTGGGAATCTAAAGATTTTCAGGAAAGGCGGTCTCCTTAACACAAGCAGAAGAATTGGTTGGTCAATATATTTTCCTCCTATTTTTTTTAATTTATTTTTGTTCTCTAAATATTGATTTGATTATCATGGGTGGTTGATTTTTTCCTAGTTTGATATAATTTAGTTTCCCACCGTAGCATGACTGTCAAATGCTAATAAATTATAAAAAAAAGGATTTTATTTTCATAAATTTGGTTTTCATTCAAAGAAACAAAAGAAAGTAGTTAAACATAATGGTTTGCAAGCAACAAATTTGTATTAATTGATTGTACTAGATCTGCACTAACAATTTGTAGACCCTAAAATATTCTGTATCAACTTAATATCATGTCAAGGGAATAGATCAGAACGATTAGCTTCAGCAAAAGATAGTCAGGATAACGATCCCATGATCTCATTAGCATAGCTTCAGCTGGGTAACTCACCAAGTAGAACGTCGCATGTATTGTTTCCATGAGTCACTTCCTGCTTCTCGACCACCACCAGTCGCCTTTTCACCACCAAAAGCACCACCAATTTCGGCACCATTAGTTGGAATGTTGACATTTACAATGCCGCAGTCACTGCCAAGTGGCCTGCAGCAGTTTAAGAGAATAAAATTTCAGAAACTTGCAGAGCGTAATGATACAGCTTATAGATCTCAATCAAGTACATGGAAATAATGTTCCAAATTATGCATTTGGGTTTTGATGAGTTTTTCGTTTGTGAGGAGAGATGTAAGCCTCAAGGCAGTTTGAGGAGTAAGCCTCAAATTTTAAAAATTGCAAAAGTTAAAAGAAAGCGGTAGGAAATAATATAGTAGCAGCATAACTTAGTATATTATAGAAAGAACAACATAGCATGGTAAAAAATGAAAAGTTGTGTCATTATGAAATAATAAGCTGCGTAGGCCGCAAAATATCATAGAACTACTTGCATAAAATATAATGTAAACATTAACTGATCAAATCATTAAACTAACATAAAACATAAAATAGCAAAATAAAACATAAGATAAGTTTAACATAATAGAGTTATCTCACTCCTATTATCAAAACAATATTATAATTACCAAAAAAAAGTTAAAACAGCAGGTGGCAACAGTAGTATGGCAGCGGTGGCAGCAGGAGTGGCAGGCGGCAGTGGTGACAGCAGGAGCAGCAGAAACAAGTGGCAATGGCTGCTGCGGCAGGAGCAGCGGACAGCTTAGCGAAAAAAACAGATGGCTGCTGTGGCAGAAGTAGCAAGTGAAACCGGTGGCAGAAGCAACAAGCGGAGATGCTGTGAAGATCAGACTGGGGATAGGGGAGCTCTTGCGCATGAGAGTGTGGCTTCGGTTCATAGAAAAACCGTCTAATATAGGGGGAAAAAATTAAGCATGAGAGACGCCAGGCATGCCTCAACCAATGTGAGGCGTACCTCGCCCGAGCAGCTCAGGTGAGGCATACGTCTTGAAGCATTTTTGAAAATGTGGTGCTCCTTAGATTGCATATTTTTAAAAATGAATGGAAAAATAATTTGAGCACAATGAAATTATTATATTTTACTCATCCTCATATGATATAGCAGGGACCAATAGATGACAATGTCCAGTTTCTATTAGAATTTTCTTGGCTAAAATTATAGCTAAGAAAAACAACACTGTATTGAAAGTGGAAATAACAACGATCCAGCCAACCTCAATAACCAGTATGCAATAGCGTGTGAGGTGTACATATCTTAAAGCTAATCGAGTCTTTACCAAAGAATGCTGTAAAGAAAAACAAATCTCCAAGGAATTTTTAAAGCTCAAAACTTACCCAATCCACTTGAAGATGACCTCTGGCCTCCGTGTGAATATCGAGCTACTTAGACCTTGAGGCACTGAGTTATTTATTTCTATCGCTTCTTTCAATGTCTGGAGAAATATGCTAAAGGATCTTAAATATTGCAGGGTTATGAAGTCATAAATGCTAAGAAGATTTAATGAAAATATAAAGATAAGCAGCCAATAGAAGAAGATGAGCCAATAAAGCAGAGGCAACAAGCGAATATTACCTTGAATTTCATGGCATAAAGGACAGGACCAAATAACTCGTCCTTGACAACTTCTGCATCCGAAGATATTTCTACTATTGTAGGTTGCACAAAGTTTCCTTTAGATTCTATGGCATATCCTCCAGTAAGAATTTTTCCCCCCTGAATAAATTATTATAAACATAAACGATGTAAACAATCCTGAAAAATATACAATTATCAAACGTTTAAACATTTCCATTTCATTTTTCTCTTGAAGATTGATGACATCAACTTTCTTATAAAAATAATTTACACAAATCAACACACGGAAATTTCTCAGAGATTCGACAAGTTAGTTTGTATAGACAGCTAAGACATTGAAGTACTAAATTAATTACTAGTAAGAATACATGCAGTAATTTTGCCAGCGTTATTGTTCTGGCATGCAGATTTGAGATAACGGGCACAAATCAACAAATTTCAGTTTCAATATAACCAACGAAGTATACAGTTTGGCTTAAGCTTTGACATTTTTCTCAACATATTTAAACTATTAAGAATACAGAGTAAGTCAGCTATACAAAAATAAAATGAATTCTCAATAAAATATTTTGCTATAAACAATAAGAAAAAAAAAATGGCAAAAAACCGAAAGAAGATAAATTGATATAATTACAAGGTGTTCGTTAAAAATCTGTCACAATATAATATAATAATGACAATATGTTTCAAGAACAAAAAGCGGCATTTCAATAATGGTAACTAAAAAGTTTACACCATGGTAACCTCCCTCATATCCTAATTCATCAATCCTACTCCCCCCATATTCTCAGTACATGAACAAACGATGGATGACCATGAACATGTATTGCATACAAATCTCTCTTCCCAAAATTTCCTCAAAAGCATCCGCTCACTGCTTCTCTTAATTCTGGAAGCCAAAATAAATTACAAGTAAATCAGAATTGTAAATATAAGCAATGTGCTTAAAACTTGGCACCATTAGTTCACACAGACATGTGAGGGAGATAAAAGGGAGATAAAGCAGGTGTCCCTCAGAACTGAGCATTCTAAGTCTTTCTCTTGAACTGTGGCACTCACTCATATGCTATTTCTAGATAGAAGTAACCCAAGGAAACACACGCCAATATGTACTTACAATTAGCCAGAGTAAATGTAAGAAAGCTGGACAGGACAATAATGAAATGATTCAGACTTTTCAAGCATTCTCGAACACAAAATGCAACTACAAAACATGCTTATAAACATGAGTCGGTGAAAGCTTGTTTCTGCGCACAGCTTTCAAGAGGATTGACCGATTTTTTGAACCATAAAGACATGGAATGCGAGCGTTTTGTTATGTATAATGTAAGAATAATCATACAACTAAAAATAAAATTTGAATTCAAGAGGCTCTCAATTTGCGATATTAAATTGAAAGCTAAATTATAGATATTGATTGAGGAGGGAACAAAATTATAAAATTGCAATCGAGATTCGATTAGCAGAGGTTGTGGTGATGGATAGAGGAGAGAGAAAACTAGGAGAGAATAAAGAAAACAACATAAAATTAATTACAGAATTTCTTAATAGGATGATCTAACCATAGTTCGCTATTCTTAAGAAAGTATAGCTATGGATATATAAAATTTAAGATAAGGTTTGCACATTGTGAATGAATGGATGGACTCCTATTACTCTATAAATTGAAAGTCTTCGAATGTTAATTTCAAGTTAAAATCAAACAAGATTAGTAATTCCCTTACCCAATACCAGTTAGCTGTCCTTGGTTAGCCCCGCACCCGCAAACAGCTCTCCTCCTCCTCCTTGCCATAATATTATTCCTACCAGCTCTATAAACCTACTCTGCCCAGTTATAGATCACTATACAAAGCTTAAAGAGTGGTCATATCAAATTTTAAATTTGTGTACTTTATGATTATATTGGCAGAGTCTCTAGCAATAATTTTGATGAAAAGTTTTTTTATTATGGTTGGTGAAGTCCCTTCCAGGAAGAGAAATGGGCAGCGGTGACTGAAGCTTCTTACATACAGTTCCCGTAATTTTTTCTCCATCATATAGTTTCAATTTCATCTTTAGTTGAGGGTAAAGAAATTGGCTTATATAGTCAAGAGAAACTGAAGTGGAAAAGCCCGCTCTCCATCATCACTTTGCCCAGCACACAATGTGCACACTCCGCTCCTCTTCAGTCAAAAGATTTAGATCAGTATGGGTTTATATTATGCGCTACTCATTACATATTGTGTGTGCCTTATTGCTTTCGAGTTGGTAATAATTTTCCTTTCAAAATTTTAAGTTGTATCATGGTTGTTAAATTGTAAAAAAGTAATACTTCTTGTGAAATGTCAGTGTAATTTAACTGCAAAGTGGGCATTGACATAAATCCAAATTGAATATGAGAAATCTTTGTAATACGTCTTAACCTATGTTCAATTACCCTCTCCCATAATTTTAAAGTATAAAACATCAACTTAATTCTTCTATAATTTGCACACTCTAGTGCATCCCCTTTATTCTTAAAAATGGGAACCAAATTACTCTTCCTTCACTCCTCAGGCATCTTTTAAGTTTTTAAAATATATTAAAGAGTTTAGTAAACCAAGAAACTCCCAAATCTCCTATATATTTTCACACTTTACTTAGAATATCATCAGTTCCTATAAACTTTCCACCCTTTCTTTTTTTAAGGCCTTCTAAACTTTTTTTTTTTACCAATTCGACGGTAAAAAAAAGAAATTTATTATTATTAACAATATTAAGATCACTAAGGTCGATCATATTTTTAAGAACTTTATAACAAAATTTATCAAAATAACTCACCCACCTATATTAAATATCTTTTTCCAAAAAAAATATTTTTTTAATTTCATCTTTAATACACTTTACTTGAATTAAATCTTTAATTTTCTTTTCTTTTTGTTTGGCTAGTTTATATATAAAATTTTCACTCTCTTTAGTATCTAATCTATTATAAAGATCACTAAAAGTATAATTTTTAGCATCACAGATTGTTGTCTTAGACTCCCTATGGGTCATTTTATATTTTTTTCAGTTCTCTAAGCTTTTACATTTAAACCAATTTTTATAACATAAATTCTTATATTTTATCTTATACATTTTATATTTCATCAACAACTATTTTTATTTATGAAAACTTTTCATTTTGATTCTCCAAGTACATCTTCTGTCACTCGTTTATTAGAGTTTGTTAATTTATCCCACATAGAATTTTCTTCTTCATGAACGTCTCAAATCTTGAAATCTTGAAGTTTACTGATCAAATTAATTTTATTTGTGTCTTTTAGGTGCCCCCAACTAATTCTAAGATAATAATTCCTAGTATACTTTATTTTATATTTCTCATCTTAAAATTTAGAAATAATAATCGAGCACTTAAATCCTCACTTGGAATGACCTTACCATCTTTTCGTTCTCGAAGATCTCTTCTTTCTCATAAGAACATAATCAATTTATATTTTATCAATATGTTCCATTAAATTTGTTCGCAATTGTTAATTTGTTGGCACTTTATTAACAACAAATTAATTAGTATTTTTAAAATTTGTTATTTATTTCATCTAAAATAATAAAATTCTAAGTAGCATTAGATAGCTTAGTGCATAAACAAAAATCTTAGTTCTATCGTGAAACTCTTGTCTTACTAATATTTATGGAACTTTAATTTTCAGTGAAGGTGAGACCTAAAGCCCATCCAGGAGAGCTCAGTGTGAGCCAGCTTTCATTTTTTTCATTATAATTTTTTCTGTTTATTCCCTTTACTTCTTTGCCACACAAAAACCAAAATTATAAAGGCCTTAAGCTGTCAGTGTTGGTATAAAATTACAAAGAAAAGCAATTCCTTTTGAAGAAACTAAAACATGCCTACTCTACTGCATTACAAATGACTGTAAAGTAATTAACATACCTGAGATTTGATAACTTCGATTCCATTTACAAAGTTCTCCTTGGAAGCAGGCGTGTGCAGTGGCCCTAGTAAGGTACCTTTATCCAAAGGGTCCCCTATTTTAACTTGTTTGTATACACCAATCAGTTGATCTAGAAATTCTTGGTATATGTTTTCATGAAGTAGCTACATCCAACAAAATAAAACCAACATAGAAAAAATTAACCAATGGAGCTATTATTGGGACAGAACTCAATATCGTCGGGCTATTACCAGCCTCCTGCAAGTTGTGCAGCGTTGTCCAGCAGTACCGACAGCAGCAAATAGGACTGAGCGAACAGCAAGTTGTATGTCAGCATCATCCATGACAATTATTGCATTGTTTCCACTAAGTTCAAGCAAACATTTTCCAAATCTCTCATTAACCGTCTGTAGAACCATAAGGCCAACCTGTATTGGAGATTCAATCAGATCACAATAACATATAAAAGACAAACTTTTAGGGGCCGTTCGGATCACTTTTATTTTTTTTATTTTGTTAATATATATTTTGATTTGAAAGAAAACATGTTGGGCTATTTGAATAAGCGAATGAGTGCACTTAAAGTTGTTTTGAATGGTTTCAAAAATAAATTACTTTTTTTTTAAAAAAACAAAAAATAAAAACATGAATAAAACACACTAAACAACATATTATTAAAAGCATAAGAAAAAAATAAAGAAAAAACAAAAAATATATATCTGATCCCAAACCGGCCCCTTAGCTTTTCTAAGAGGCCGATTGAGATCAATTTTGATGTTTATTTTTTATTTTGTTTTTTTAGTATCGATTTAAAACAAAACATGTATGGTATAATATAAGATATTTAGATGTTTTTAAAAACTCTCAAAATATCATTTAGATGTTTTGAGTGTTTTTAAAAACAATCTAATTTGTTTCTAAAAACAAAATGAAAAACTTACAAAAAATGCACTAAATGAACATGTCTTTAAAATAAAGACAAACAAAAATAAAAATGATAGCAAACAAAACCAAAGCAAATCATGATGGCAATAGCGTATACAAAACATCTAGCTGTGCATCAGCAAAGTAAGCAATACCTAACTGTGGGTGGACTAATTCATGGTTCATTAATAAGCAATTAGATTAACAAATAAATAACGATAATATCAGGTGAAGAGAATCTTATATTGTGCCAATAGGCAATACAAGCATCCATGTTCTCAAACCATAGAGCCAGAATTGACCTTGTGTAACTAAGCTTTCGCATAAACATATAGATAAACCTGATATCTGGCTGGCATATACGTATTGACAAAACATGGATAGAAAGAGAAAAACAGACCATGTAAATGGCAAAATCTCAAGAACTGTTATGGTATGACTCATATACCATATAGGGACAGACACTAGATCGAAGCGGAGTGGAGCGGAGCGGAAGAATTTGTCCAAATAGGGAAGTTATGTGGGTTGGGGTGTGGGGGCAAAGCCCCGCGGTATGGTACAGGGGTAATGTTGTAATTACATATTGTGTCTAGGATTTACTCCTGAGGTTATAAATAGGCATGTTAGTAACCCCAAGAGGTTTCTCTGATTTCTGTAAACAATTTTCTGAATATTGAAAGTAACTCGCCGCTCTGCTCCCGATGACGTAGGCATCTTTGCCGAACCTCATCTTTGTGTTCTTCTGGATTTGTGTCGTTACTGTTTTTCTTCGCCCTAATTTTCTCAACAAGTAGTATCAAAGCGAGGTTCGAGGGTAAGGAAGAAATTTCGTCGGCGCGAGGAAGAAGATTTGGCGGCTAGGGCAGAGTTTTGCTAGAGGAGTTCCGCTAAGGAAGTTTCAAAGAGATTTGCGAACAACGGATCTTGCACGACGCAGGCACAGAAGTTTTGCGTGAAGGGGTTTTGGATTGGGGCTCTTTCGCGATGCAAGAGGAAGGGAGTTTCGGGCAGGCGAACCATAGAGGAAGAGTTTTTGGCGGAGGATTGCGACAGGCAGAAGCAGTGAAAGCGAAGGCTTCTGCGACAGGCAGAAGCAGCGAAAGTGAAGGCTTCTGCGACAAGCCGAAGGATCACGAAGGAGGCTTTGCAGCAGGAAGAGGAGCTCTCGGGAAAGACAGTGCGCTCGCAGGTTCGGCTGAGGCGTTCGCGAGTTCGACATTGATCGTGAACAGAAAAGGAAGGAGAAGAGGCGCTGCATGCGGAGAAGGGCTGGGAAAGAAGGGAATCACTAGAGGAATATTCCCTCATAATTCTTTCCAAAAATTTCATCCAACAGTGCGGAAAGAAGGAAGGGAATATTTGAGGAATATTCCATCGCGAAAACAGTGAAAACCAATTTCCTTTACTGCTTGAGCATTCCTTTATTGACTCAAATAAAATTTGATTTTATTTGCAGGAGACCGTTACAAAAAAAAACAAAAACAAAAGCAGCTTGGCGAATTTCCTTTTGCCTGCTGGAAAGAAAAGGAAAGGGGAATTTTTCCTGTATTGATTTTCTTTTACTACAGGAAGGATTTTCCAAAAGCTTTTCCCTTGGCCCGCGAAAAAGAAGAAAAATTAAAGGAAAGTTTTCAAATTAAGCAAATTTAATTAAGGATTTCCTTTGCTGGATAAGGAGAGGAAATAAAGGAAATATTTATTTCTTTTCTTGGAGGCGGAGAGGAATTTTTTTTTTCTTTGCTCGAAGATTTCAATTTTTTTCTCTTTTTTTATCAAAAAAAAAAGGTTCTGAGAAAGGATTTTTGCAGAAGAATTTTTTGCAGAAAGTTTTGTTGCAGGAATAATTTCATATGGCATTTTCTGGTGCGAAATTCGAGATGATGAAGTTCGACGGAACGGGTAACTTCGGATTGTGGCAAACCAGAGTGAAGGATCTGTTGGCTAAACAGGGAATCTTGAAAGCTTTGCGGGCGACAAAACCTGATGCCATGGAGGATGAAGATTGGGAAGAATTACAACAGCGAGCGGCAGCAACGATACGTTTATGTTTAGCAGATAAAGTTATGTATCACGTGATGAATCTGAAATCTCCATAGGAGATTTGGAAGAAATTGGAAACTCAGTTTATGGCAAAATCTTTGACGAACAAGTTGTATCTGAAGCAAAAGTTGTATGGATTGAAGATGCAAGAATGGTCTGATCTGGCGCAACATGTTAATGGCTTCAATCAAATAATCACAGACCTGTCACGGCTTGATGTGAGTATTGAGGATGAAGATCGAGCGATGATTTTGTTGTGTTCATTGCCCTATTCCTATGAACACCTTGTGACTACTCTGACATATGGGAAAGAGACTATCAAAGTTGATGAGATTACTGCAGCGTTGTTGGCTCACAACTAGCGGAAGCAGAATGCAGGGGAAAGCTCTCACGGAGACAGTTTATATGTTAAGAGTAAGCAGGATCGTGGAAGGAAGAAAGAGAATGAGGGATCCGGAAGGCGAAATTCCAGATCAAAGTCTAGAGTCAAAAAGGAAATTCATTGCTACAACTGCAAGGAGTCAGGTCATATGAAGAGAGATTGTCCACAACTGAAGAAGCAGACTGGGAAGAAAGGTGATACTTCATCAAAGTCTGTAAATGTGATGCAGAATGATAATTCAGATTGCAATGATGACGATATGCTCTCAGTTTCATTAACTCAGTTCACGGATGCATGGATTCTTGATTCAGGGTGCTCTTATCACATAACACCTAACAGGAGTGGTTTACTTCATACAGGTCAACTAATTCTGGCTCAGTCTATTTGGGTGATGATAGATGCTGCAATATAGTTGGTATTGGAGAAGTCAGAATTCAGATGTATGATGACACAGTTAGAACGTTATGTGATGTCAGACATATTCCAGATCTGAAAAAGAATTTGATTTTCTTTGGCACTTTACACAGAAATAATTTTATTCCTAAGGCTGATGAGGATAAGGAAATCATCAGAATTGTTAAGGGTGCACTGACGGTGATGAAATGAAAGTTGACTGTAGGTAATATTTACAGACTGTTAGGGAGTACAGCTGTAGGTGGAGTTCATTCTGTTGAGTCAGATAATGACAGCACAAAGCTATGGCATATGCGTCTGGGTCATCTCAGTGAACGTGGGATGACAGAATTGCATAGAGGAAATCTGCTGCATGGGGTTAAAAGCTGCAATCTCGATCTTTGTAAGATTTGTATTCTTGGAAAACAGACTAGAGTCAGTTTTATGACTAGAAAGCATAAAACTAAAGGGATCCTTGATTATGTGCATTCTGATGTATGGGGCCCTACCAGGGAATTGTCATTGGGAGGATCTCAGTATTTCGTTACCTTTATTGATGATTTCTCTAGAAAAGTTTGAGTGTATTTCTTGAAGCAGAAATCTGAAGTCTTCTCTAAATTCAAGCTGTGGAAAGATGAGGTAGAGAACCAAACTGGCAGAAAGATCAAGTATTTGAGGTCTGATAATGGCACAGAGTACACTGATTCGTAGTTTCAGAAGTTCTGTGAGGAGCATGAGATTCAGAGGCATTTTTCAGTGCGGAAGACACCACAGGGCAGAAAGGATGAACAGGTCCTTAACTGAAATGGCAAGGTGTTTGAGACTGAATGCAAGGCTTCCTAAGAGTTTCTGGGCAGAGGCTGTGAATATGACATGTTATCTCATCAATAGATCACCTCGAGCATCATTGGGTGGCAATGTCGCAAAAGAGGTATGGACAGGTAATACAGTTAAATTTGATCATTTACGGATTTTTGGATGTCCTGTTTATGTGCATGTACTTGGAGATGAAAGATTCAAACTTGATGCAAAATCCAAGAAGTGCATCTTTCTGGGCTACAAGAAAGGTGTGAAATGATACAAGTTTTGGGATCCAATTGCAAAGAAGATGGTGATCAGTAGAGATGCAGTTTTTGATGAGCAGTTTATGTTACAGCATAATCAAGATAAGGTGTCAGAGAAGAGTTCCAGTTCAAATGCAGTGCAGATAGATTTAGAACAGCAGCCAATAGCTTCTGAGAGAGGTGAAAGTTCAAATCCAACACATGGTGATTCTATTCCAGATGATCTGCAGAACTATAATCTAACCAGAGATAGACAGAGACGCACCATGCCTAGCAGATTGGGTTATGAAGACTTAGTCTCATGTGCACTTCTCATCAGTAGCGATGATCCAGCCACTTTTCACAGAGTTATCACTAGCCAGGAGAAAGAAAAATGGATGGATGCAATGGTTGAGATGGAATCTTTGCAGAAAAACTGCACTTAGGAGCTAGTTCAGCTTCCAGAGAGAAAGAAGACCATTGGGTGCAAATGGGTCTACAAAAGAAAACCAGCAGTATCAGAAAAAGAAGGGGAAAAGTTCAAGGCTCGACTGGTTGCAAAGGGATTTTCACAGCAGAAGGGAATAGATTATGATGAAATCTTTTCTCCTGTGGTCAGACATACTTCAATCAGAGCAGTGCTTGCATTAGTAGCTATTTGGAATTTGCATTTGGAGCAGATGGATGTTAAAACTGTTTTTTTGCATGGTGATTTGGAGGAGCAGATTTACATGGAGCAACCAGAAGGGTTTACTCAACCTGGACAGGAGCATCTGGTTTGCAGGTTAAAGAAATCGTTGTATGGGTTGAAACAGTCTCCAAGACAATGGTACAAGCGACTCCTACATGATGCAGATTGGCTGCAGGAGATGTGAGTATGATTGTTGTGTTTATGTGAAGAGTCTTGATGATTGTTCTATTATTTTTCTGTTACTGTATGTTGATGATATACTAATTGCTGCAAAGAATATGAATGATGTCTGTCGTTTGAAAGCTTTATTGAGCCAAGAATTTGACATGAAAGACTTGGGTCCTACGAAGAAGATTCTTGGAATGGAGATTCATCGAGACAGAGGGTCAAAACGATTATGTTTATCTCAACGAGGCTATGTTGAGAAAGTGCTGGAAAGATTTGAGATGATCAATGCAAAGCCTGTGAACACTCCTTTGGCAAATCATTTTAAGTTTTCTTCAGAACAATGTCTTAAGACTGATACAGAGATGGAAGACATGGAAAAGGTTCCATATGTCAGTGCAGTTGGCTGCTTGATGTATGTTATGGTATGTACTAGTCCTGATTTGGCTCATGTTGTTAGTCAAGTCTGCAAATACATAGCTAAACCTGAAACGCGACATTGGGAAGCAGTCAAGTGGATTTTCAGGTATCTGAAGGGTACTGTAGGACATTAAATTATTTTTGGCAGTCAGAAGAATGATCATTCAGTTGTGGGGTACGTTGATTCAAACTACGCAGGTGATTTGGATGACAGAATGTCTACAACTTGGTATCTGTTTACTCTTGGTGGATGACCTATATGTTGAAAATCAACAATTCAGTCTATTGTGGCATTATCTACAACTGAAGCCGAGTACATGGCAGTAGCTGAAGCTGCTAAAGAAGTCTTATGGCTTGCTCGGCTAGTAAAGAAACTGGGCATTGAGCAAGGTGGAGTTCAGTTGCATTGTGACAGTCAGAGTGTTATTTATCTGGCTAAGAGCCAGGTGTACCATGCGAGAACCAAGCACATTGATGTCAGGTATCACAAGATCAGAGAGTTGATTGCTTCTACGGAGATACTGTTGCAGAAGGTACACACTGATGAGAATGCAGTTAATATGTTGACCAAGCCAGTTACTATCAATAAGTTCTTGCATTGCTTAGACTTGTTGAATGTTTGCAGTTGTTAGAGAAGCATGGTGGTCCAACCCACAATGGTGCATGTGTAACTCCCAGGTATTTTTCTCCTAAGGGGCTAGATATTCGGCAAAGTGGAGATTTGTTATGGTATGGCTCATATGTCATATAGGGACAGACGCTGGATCGAAGCAGAGTGAAAGAATCCGTCCAAATTGGGAAGTTACGTGGGTTGGGGTGCGGGGCAAAACCCCACGGTATGGTACAGGGGTAATATTGTAATTACATATTGTGCCTAGGGTTTACTCCTGAGGTTATAAATAGGTCTGTTAGTAACCCCAGGAGATATCCCTGATTTCTGTAAACCCTTTTCTAAATATTGAAAGGAACTCGCCGCTCTGCTCCCGAGGACGTAGGCATCTTTGCCGAACTTCGTTAAATCTCTGTGTTCTTCTGGATTTGTGTCGTTACTGTGTTTCTTCGCCCTAATTTTCTCAACAAGAACTGATGTACATAAATCTAAAAGATAAGTAAATAATTCAACATTTATTGTTGGTTTATGAAGAAAAAATTTTGATGATTTAACAACTAGGCAGTCACCTGTACTTCCAAGAGGCTTGAATTGCTTTCGAAAAGGATTAAATACATTCACTGGGTTCAATCATAGACATTTCAACTAAGGGATGAAAGCCTATACCAATATATTAAACCACTCCTGGATAAATTTCATAGTTCAAAGGAATGAAACCAGCCGAAACATGATAACCCATAAGTTTTCTAAATGTTTGAGAAATTAAAAAGCTCCATCAAAAACAGTTCGTGGCAACTCCCAGCTTAAATGAGAACCTATTTATAGTAAAGTATGACGTGAAAGAAGGCCAACTTGAAATTCAAATGCTCTAACTTTATATGCTCCAAAAACTGAAGAATAATCATAAAAAATCATGCAGTTAAAAAAGAGATGAGTATTCTAACTAGTTTTCCAATGCCAGGATACTCCATATACATTATTTCAAAATCCAGTTGAACAATATTAAGTCGAATAGCTCGATAATAGTTCATCCTATAAAGATCTTAACAGTGAGAATTTTCAAATTAACACGCATAAAAATTTCCAAAGTAAGATACCTAACCTTCCAGTAAGGTACATCAGAACATGCTAAGGGTTCATTTGGTTGTTTCTAGAAATAAGACATGTTTAAGAAAATGACAATTTCACTTTCACAAACTGTTCGAGTGATAATAAAATTATCATCTTGACATCATAGAATTTAACATTCACGTTGATTTTTAATTACAAACAACTAAATTTACAGTATTTTCTAAAAGATGTATTCTATCTTCAAGAAACAAATGAGAGTTAATAACAATATATTTTTAATTACATTCAACAAAATCATGGAATCTAGCAAACTTACACTTTTAAAAACATGTTTTCGTCCTTCAAGAAACCAAATGGGACTTATTACAAATATTATCGAATGTGAAGCCATTGTTTCATAAGTTGTGGCCGTTTACCATCTTAAATGGATAAATGTGTATGTTATGCAAGCATCTTCATATGTGTCAGAAAAGTCTACTATGGAAGCTATATATTTATTGAGAGGATTGATCGAGAAATTCAGAGATAAAAAGGAGGATCTACATATGATTTTAATTGATTTAGTCGCTAAATTTCCATTATAATAAGTTGCGTCTCCATAATTCAAGTTTTTCCTTTGGAGAGTTCTTGAGAAGAAAGGTGTTGATATGACTTATATTCAAGTCATTAAAGATATGTATACAAGAGATGTTACTTGTGTTCGAACAGGAGGATTGACCAAATATTTTACTATTTCTGTTGGTTTACATCAGGGATCGGCTTTAAGCCCATATCTTTTTGCTTTAGTTATGGATGGTCTTACTGGACACTTCCAGGAGGATGTACCTTGGTGTATGCTTTTTTCTGATGATATACTTCTTGTGGATAAGACGAGAGAAAAATCTCAAGAAAAACCTGAATTATGGAGGTCTGCCTTGGAGTCTAAAAGCCTTCGTTTGAGTAGAACTAAAGCTGAATACATGGAATGTAATTTTAGTAGTAGTAGCTCTAGTGACAGAAATGTAACTATGGGTGATCGAATTATTCATAGGTATGAATGCTTTGGATATCCCGGATCTATTGTTCAAATTAATGGTGATATTGATGGGGATGTTATTAGTAGAATTCAAGGTTGTTGGTTGAAGTGGAGGAATGCTTCGGGCCTAATGTGTGATAGAAAAGTACCGCTTAGACTGAAAGAAAAATTTTATAAGACGATGGTGAGACCTGCAATGCTCTATGGTGTTGAATGTTGGCCTTTAAAAGAGAAACATAAAACTAAGTTAATTGTTGTTGAGATGAGAATGATTAAGTGGATGAGTTATTTTACGCTTAGAGACAAAATGTGAAATGAATATATATGTGATAGGGTTGGTGTAGCTCCACTGGCGCACAAAATTAGAGAGAGTCATCTTAGATGATTTGGTCACATCAAGCTTCGACCATCTGACGATCCGATTAGAAGAGTAGATGTTTTAGATTCAACTTATGTTAAGAAAGACAGAGGTAAACCTAGTAAGACTTGGGTATATTGAGAGATAGATATATGAGCACAAGCCTTGGCTTGTTAGTGGCGGGGTCATTGTAAGTCGCCTCAGGTTAGGGGTTTGATTCCCCGTCGTGCGGGGTTCTTGAATAGTTTGCACATTGCGCAGGCTCTCGTCATGGGGTCAAAAAACGCTGGGAAATCAATATTTGGGCATTTGCCAAATATCGATTTTCTTCTAAAATAAATAAATAAATAATAAAAAATAAAGATTTATCTATATACACACAAATATTCAAAGTGAATCACTGATATATGATATTGAATCCTCGAATGCCTCTACCATCAGCTGGAATAACACTAGGAAAAATAACATCTAAAACTTCATCATTAAGCCAAGCACCACTCATAAAATAGGACATAATGCAGCCTACCAATTCAGTATTTGCAACTTAATAATTTATTTTCATCCATAACAAATTATTAAAGTATGATCTTAATGAGCTTCCCAGCTTGCATGTCGTACCTTGGAACTTCCAGTAAATGAAACAAGAGGTATCCGTATGTCACGAGCTATTGCTTGACCAATTTCAGCACCTCCACAAAATGCTGTAAAAATTGCGCCTGGTAAATTGTTCTTCTCCAATACTCCAGCAATTAGTTCGGTCATTGCAATAGTAATTAGTGGGGTTGTTGGTGCGCCTTTCCTGCATTGATGGTGCTAAAAAGTCAAGAAATATTCAGCAATACTGTAGCATTGCATAAAAATAAAATTACATGTGTCATTTTTAGAGCTCATGTAAGAGTTCATGGTATTGATCTCTGTAGTCATCCAGCTTCTGACTAAAAAAATATAAGCAATATATAAGTGTTGCTTACTAAAGAAACAATAATTTAAAGATAAAGTATTAAATAGCATTATTTGTTTATGATCATCCTTTTTTCAAGAGCTTTGTAATTGCAAAAATGCTGCTTATATTTACTGGATAGAACATAGCAACAAAAAAGGAAAAAATAGAAAATTAAGCTCAAATTACCATAAGAAAATATATATATAATAAGTGATAAGAAAGATCATCAGATGTGATAACTCAAAATATTTGCTATAAACGCTTTTTCAGTTCTCAAACACATTTTTTCCCTTAAAAACAATAGAAACTTTAGGCAATCCTCCCAAAGCAATTAGTAATAGGAAAATTGCAACATTTCACAATGTGATTCCAATCAGCCGTTCACAGTCTAAGATATAACATAATAAAGTAGTACAAATAATGGCAGTACAAGAAAAGATGCTAGCTTTTGTTTTTCTACGCACCTAAGGTTTGACAATACATTTTAACAAAACAAATTCAAGCAAAATTTATTAGATGATGATGGAAGAGCACCTACGCAAGCAAACAGCAAAAAAAACATGAAATAAAATCAGTGTGCATGCATGCAAAGAATTAATGACCAAAAATTAATGAACAAATTAGATTAATATACAATACTAAGGCTTTACCATACAACGCAGTTACCACAGACCAGTGCAATACAGGCATTCCATCCTGCATCAAAAGGAAACATACATATTAACTCAAACAGGTTATGCGTGGTTAGAAAGAAACAAAATATATCTCTCACATAGAGTTTGATTAGGTAAACATGAAGAAACCACAAGAGAGAACATTGCAAGTACATCATTATAAGATTAAGCTAAGAAATACAGCCATAACAGATTAACTTTTAAAATAAGGTTGGTTTAAGTACAAGTTTACCAAAATAACACATCATGACACTCAAATCTACGTCAATTGATGTTAATGAAAATTAATGAAGGTTTATAATTTATATTCCTTAGCATGTAACTGAGTCTAATGACAAGCCAAAATCACATATTAAAATAACTATTACATATAAATGAACTTGTAATGAAATGGAGATGAAGTAAGCTTACCAAGTACAGCACAAGGGAAGTTGAAGGCAGTTATAACACCCACTACACCCAAGGGATTCCAAATCTGAAGCATACGAAAAAAATGAACACTAGACATAAGTAATATCCTGCCAATGCTGTAAAATAGAAAGCATCTTCGCCCAAAAGGCGAATATCATCCTCACCTCCATCATCATGTGATTAGGACCTATAAATGAGAGGGAAAAAAATGTAATTTTCAGAGAAATTAGTACAACTGTAGCGGTTGTATGGTGTAAAATTGAAAACTTAAGAATTTCTGATACAAAGAAAATATAAGGATGATCTCACGTTCTGAAGGTATAACTGATCCATTTAGTTGTCGGCTCAACCCAACAGCAAAGTCACACATGTCAATAATTTCCTGCATAAGATGATGATAAAAAAGTTTGCAGAGTGTTTCTATAGTCGAGAAAGAAATAGACAAGCACGTTGCTTTTGACTATGATGCCTGTGTTACAATACCATAAATGTGTTGAATGGGAAAATAGTAAATCATGGACCAGAAAATAATGTACTTTTCTCCAGTCAAAATCAAAATGCCATGCAGTGTTGACATAAATTCTAGTTTTACAATGCAACATTAGACTGTTCGCCTTAGGCCAATTGACCCAATCTACAATCCTAAAAAGAGCCGCATTGAAGCCAATGAAAGCAGCTGTAGGCAAGTCATTAATGTGTCAAAAAATAGTCATAAAAAATATTGTAATTCATTGTTCCAAAATAAAGTTCAAGAGCCCATGTTTTCTATAAATGTGCTCCCACAAGTGGCATAATGTATGCCCTCATACATTGTAAAGCCTGAAAATAAAAAAGATGAACAATGACCCAAATTTTACTATTCATATATTAATCCCACAACTCTCAGACAAACAGGTCATCGCCTATCAGAAGAAGAGGGGAAAGGGATTATATGCCTTTTCATAAATTATGACATCGTGGGGAAGGCAAAGTATTGAAGAAATTTTACAATTTATATCATCTAGTTGAATTTTCTGCTAAATTTTGGTGGTGCACCTCAATCCTATTAACAAGGAGCTTGCCAAAACCAGTTTTCAGCTCCAATGTAGATCAAAGATCAACAAGTACCACTCATACATCCTTTTAGCAGTGTGTAGTGGCAAATTTCACTTACGTTAATTCTTCTTCTTTTTTTTTTCATTTGCACAAATAATCTCTCAAGTCTAGCACACTAGGTCTGTAAATATTAGACTTAACACGATACACACTTTTGAAAGTATGGAAGAAATCCTTCTAATGACTCATACACCTTTAGTTGTATAATAAAGAGGCCCCCTCCATGTCTCATTAGTGTTATAGTTTGCTCCACCAACCACTACAAGAGATCCATGAAGTCAAATTCATGCCTTTGGGAGCATTTAAAGGACATTTTATTTCTACTTAAATGGTTTGTGCATCACCCATATAGCCTTTTAATATGAGGGGTGACTAATTTATAGCCTCATTGTCTCATGCATCACCACAGAGAAATTTTTATAGGCATGTTAGGGTGGCATAATACTCTTCTTATTAACACCCTCGCAAAGGTGGTGCCAAAATTCTACAAAAAATTTTGTTTGATTCTCGGATTGGATGATGAGTTGTTGTAGGCAACAAAATTTGCCTAAGTCTGACATTGAGACTCCAACTTAGACTAAAATTTTAAGGACTTATGGCGAAGCTCTACAACCACAATGTAGTCTTAGCTTTTCAGCTATGTAAGCTAATTCATAGATGCCAAGTCCAACCCTAAGTTATAAACTACATAAAATTTTAAGGATTATCAGTTATGCTCAATCGTTGCAAGGTTGATGCAAGCTTTTGAGCCTAAATCCTATGCTTGAACGCTTTAGTTAAGCCCTAACGCTATTAGCCAACCCCTGCTTTTGATGTCTTTGAGCTATGCTTGGTCATTACGAGATTGATCCAAACTTTTGAGGCATGTTGGCCACTCTCTTAACCAACTTGGGGTTGTAAGGCCTTTCATTTATGCTCGATCGTTATAAGTTTGATCCAAATTTAAACTCTTATAAACTATGCTTGCACGTGCCACCATTTGAAGTATACTCAAACTTAGCTCAAACTATTTGGTTTAGAGACCCAACATAGGAGACACATAGACACTCCGAAGAGCGATGGCAAAAAAGCAAGTCAATAATGTACCAAAAGCTTGTCCACACCATTAAAGCTTTGTAAATAAGCCCTTATGAGAATTCTTCAAGCTCATTCATGTTAAAGCAAAAAATGATGCTCACTGTTACAATATTCGAAACTACTAGTGATTGCTATAGTATACATGATGCCATTATTCATAACTACCATATCTGGAAAAACTATTTGAACTTATGATACTTGAAAACACTATTTGATGCTAATGTATCCATTGTTGCAATGGTCTCTTCTACAATTCTCAATTATTCGCACCCTAATGATGTCCAAATGAAAGAAAAAAAAATCCATTTAAAGATATTCAGCATCTAAGCCTCACCAACCAAACCCCCATAAAAAATACAACAAAAAAGAAGAAAACAAAAAGCGCACAAAAAACAATTATAGCTATGTGCTCAGAGCAACCACCCATTTTTCCTCTATCTCAAATGCGCCGAGTGTAAGTATTTCATAAACAACCAATGTCATATTATTATGTCCATTTAATCGCACTAAAAATCTCACATCTATAGGAATATAACACCCTTTGAAAGAATGAATAACTTAATTGTGATGCAACATTACGGTATGATAATCATCAAAGCTCAAACATTTCCAAACAATTAAGCTTATGAACAATGAGTCATATGGCACAATATTTAAGGCATAAAACCCTCGAATTGTTGAGATTGGCCATGAAATTAGCATTAACAACATTTTATCATTAGTCTATGAAATTCTCTTAGGGTTGTTTGGTCAGAAAAATTAGGAGTGTATTGTAATCTTTTTGCAAAGGTTTTAAGAGATCAAGCATTTGGTGGGAAAAATCACAAACACTGTGTAAAATAGGATGAATTTTAAAATCATTCATTAGTTCTTTTTTTTGGTATTTGAAATTGGGTGGATTTGATTGAATTAGAAATACACAATTCTATGTAAAGTGGTCTCAGTCATTGTCGATGCCGGCATCATCACCGGCAACAACAGCCGCCCAAAATAACACTCAGCCACTGTTTTCAGGGACAATCGACAACAGTGGCCATACCACCACTGTTGTTTGCCGCTACCTCCCTTTGCAGCTCAATATTTATAAAATACCTCTTATATTTTGAAATACATTATTTTATTTTTACTGCAAACCAAAACAAAAAAAAAAATATGAAGTTGTACATTTAATTTACACTGAACCAAACAACAACAAAATATTTCAAATACAATACATTACTTTTGCATTGCATGCAGTTTTCAATGCAATACTTTTTTAGCAAACCAAACAGCCCCTTAGACAAAGCAACCTATGATTGTCACTTGCCTCCAAGTATTGTTTGTTCAATATGGGGCAACTACCATCTCAAAGTAGACCAAGGCCCACTACAATCACCTAACAATAGAACCATGACATCTTAATCGAATTTATCATCATTCTTCTTATAATCTCTTATGATCTTATAAGTGAATTTTTCTCTCACCAAAGAGTAATAAAAAATTAAACTCTAAGGAAAACCACCATATTAAATCTTTAAAGACATATAAGTCTGGCCTTAACCAAAAGATCTCTCTCACAAACAAAAAGGGTAATTACCTATGGGTGCTAAACCCTATGAAAACTTGAACTAAAAATATAAAGTATTCAGACAAAAGCAATCGCTTACTAGTGCTTTTGCTCTACTTTATCAGCCTCCATAAAATACTCTCTTTTAGTTCGCAAAAAAACAGGAGATTTTAAAGCCCTGTGCAAGAACACAATCCACAAAATCTTGATGAGCTCAAAAATTGCTTCATGTTTAAGGCCCCAACTAACTCTTGTCCAGAAAGAAAACTAGTTTGAAGAATAAAGTGACAAGTTTGGCAGGAAAAAAATGTATATGTGCAGATGTCACATGAATGTTGACGATGGTCTGGCAAGTTGACATGATTATTGTAATTTTCTCAGTGTCAAGTTGATATATCATTACATTCTTATACAAAAATAACTGACACTATATTTTTTATTTAGTATGAGCTAAATACATAGTTTGGCACATGGTTCCATTAAGTAGTATGGAAAAGTATGAGTCATTTCTCTGGAAGTTCTTAGAACACATGTTAATACGCAAATAAATGAGTGGTGCCAAACATTTCAATAACATTTAATTCACCAAAAGCTGGGCTTTTGTGCATACCGCTCCATTTTTTTCGTATAATGTAGCAAATAACTCAATTTAAATGTCCCTACTTTAAGATTATAGTCAAAAAGAACAAATAGCCAAATAATAGCAGGACAAAGGTATACCACTAATAATGCATCCAGAGGTTTTCCAAAAAATGAGATCATAAAGGCTTGAATATTCTCACCTGAACTTCGCCAATCCCTTCAGGTAGTATTTTTCCCATCTCAAGTGAAACGAGCCTACCAAGGTGTTGGAGTTTAGCTCTCAATGCATCGCCAATCTGCCTAACAATGTCACCCCTCTTTGGAGCTGGTAACTGATGAAAACAATGGAGCTGATTAGCAATCAAAACCCTGGCTTTTAATACAAATTCAGCATATACATTTCGCATGTGATCATATGTTATCTTGAAGAAAATTGTACAATCCTGAAAAAACCGGACCAAACCTAAAAATGTTTTGATAAAGAAACAGACAAGCAAACCAGTCAAACATTTCTCTCAATTGTATCTTATCTATCACATTAAACTAATGACACACTATAAAGCGAATAGGGAAAAAGGAATAAAGACATAGAAACTAAGTGATTTGAGTTATAATATACCAGTGAACAGATAATTAGATAAAGATTTGTGCTTCATTATTGTTCGCTAAATAAATAACGGACACTGATACCAAGCCTAAGCATGCTAAAAATTGCATAACGGATAGTCAATGCCAACTTTCTACCGGTAATCTTCAAAAAACAAAAAAACAAAAAAAATAATTTCAAAATGATTTAAAATAAGTTAGCAACTAATTAGGGAGTTAGATCATTGTAAGAGACGTGCGTAATTGTCTCCCTAGACACACTGCACGAGAAGCTTGTGGTACTTGGCATGAAGGCTTTGAGAATGGTTAACAGCAATGAGTTGTCTAACGGTATTTCTAAACATAAAACCAAAAAAATTCCTCCAATGCATGCAAAAACCAAATATAATTTAAAGAAATTGAGAAATGAAATGCATCATTTTGGAATTGTTGGCAAAGATCAAACCCACAGAAGGATCTGTTTAATTAAAGCCCTGCATAAACATAGGATGCAGCAGGAAAGCTATGCCATGGCACTATTAGCAATGACAAAACAAAAAATTTAGAGGACTTCCAATCCCAGGCCTCTAAAACATGACCAATAAAACTTGCTACAAGCACTTCCACCCCCACAAAAAACCAGAAGATCAGGTCTAACTGTTCCCCAGAGAAAAGTAAACAGCATTACCTGCATCCATATCTTGGAAGCATCAAAGCAGGCCTTCATCCCTTCCTCATAGTCATCGATTGAAGCCTCCACCACTTCAGCAATAACCTAAACAAAGCGTGAGGGACCAAAGCTCGTCTAAAAAAAGAATTGACGAAAAGCGATCCCGCAAACCAAATTAATTATAAAAAAATCGATAAAAAAGGAGTTCGAGATCAAGCCTCGTTATTGGCAGGATTCAACGAGGCGACCACCGGTCCGGTAGCTCTCCATGCGCCGTTCAGATAGCAGCCGGGATTGCGGGGGCCTAGGCCAATCCCCGAGAGGAACTGGTACTCCTTCTTGAGAAAACCCATTAACTCTTTCTTGTTGGAGAGGGGAACTATGGATGGAAGGCTGGGAAGAGAAATTAGAGAACTGCGCTCACGAATGAAGGGGAGAAAGCAATAAAGGAAGTATGGGAAGGGGAACTAGAAGTAGACGACAATGAATTGATTTGTACGCGAGTCATGCGGGTCATGCTTTCTCGCCGCGGCATGCCGTCCGCCGTTCGATAACGTGAGAATCTACAAATAACTAATGTTATCTGCTTGTATTTATAGTAAGTTAATTTTAAATGTTATCTTCTGTAATTCATGCTTGTTATATTCTATATATTGCTCTTTAAGCAGAATTCAAAGTTTTTAACTTTGCTATGTTTTTAACTATCTTTTAAGATTATTTTTTATTTTAATTTTGTTTAATAATTAAGCTTGAAATATGAATATTTATCATATTAAATATAAGTTTTTTAATAAATATTGCATAAATAGATTTATGAGTGGTCGGTAGTGATGGCGACATAGAGGTGTGCAAGACAACAACAACATGTGGCAAATTTGGATAGTAGTAATAAGGCTTGGGTGATGGTAAAAATAAACATTGGTGGCGACAGAGAAGAAGGGGAAGATGGAGCAACAATGATATTTACATGGTGGTGGTTATGAGCACGAGATGAAGGGACGGGACAGTGTGACAAGTGGTTGGGCACTAATATAATATGTGATTTGTCTGTCAAATAAGTCACAATGTCGTCGAATGAGTAACACCGGCACTGCAGCGAGAAGTGTGGTGAAATCAAGCTATAAGTAAAATGTTAGACAAACTAACAAAGCAATAGAGCGGCGATGCCTTCAATTGTCGCGGATTAGTCTGCAATGAGTGCAAGGTGAGTCAATGTGTTGCATGAGATCAATAGCTAATAGGTCATGTTTCCATAAATTACTGAAAACTACTACTTTTAAATTGTCTTTAAGAATTTCTTTTATTTTCTAAAAAAATTTATAAATCAATATCCAAATATATTTTTTAACTCCATATGAGAATAATAAAAAGTGATGATAGACAAAACTTTAGTTAATAAATAAAAATAATAATTGAGAAATTTTTTACAAAGTATATTAATATTTTTTGAGAGCAAACAAGAAAGTTTAGAAGATTTGTCACGGGAGAAATATAAAATGAGGTGTAAGCCTTATGGGTGAATTGTTGGAATGCATTGTAGCTGAAGACAATGAAAATGGGAAGAATTTTGTTAGCCAAATGAGCATCGAAGCCAATCAAAAGATTGTTCATAGTAAGTTTAAATCCAAATTTATCCACAGTTAATGACAGAATCTTACTAATAATCTATGTGAGGTTTTACATGCTAAATAATGAAAGGATTTTCAAAAATACAAAAAAAGAGTTTTATTTCTTAAATATATAAGCTTGGGGATAATATAGTTGGTTCCTAAAATCCTCCACAACCTCTGGCATTCGAAAATAGCCATTTGGCATATTATTTATGGGGTCATTAAGGTAAAATCATATTTTATCTTTTTACATAATTAAGTAAATAAAACTTAATGAGACTTGCCCATATGCATGTGAATAGATGTAATTAGAGCATTTACGAGCAGGTGTGAATGACCGCCATGATTTTTTTATTGGCATGAATAGTTATCTAAGCAATTAAGGTTGTGAATCTATAAGTGAAGTTATCTATTTGTTGAGCAAAGTATATAATTTTCTAATGATTTCTTCTACCTTTATTTTATGTTAGCAAGTACTTCCTCACTTTGAGCGAGTGACCATTGAGAGGGGGTGAGTTAACATGATTAAACCTTGCATTATGAATGTGAAACCCCTTGAGCATAATGAAACATAACTCTTAAACATTATGTTGCATTTTTGTGTGATGGCTAAACTATTAATAAAAACTTCTCATAAAAGAAGATTTTACATACCACGAATGGCCTATCTCACGTGCCTTCCTTTTTTGTGGGAAAAGTTGACAGTCACACCTAACATAATATAAAAGAAAAGTTGAATTGTAGCTCAATGACTAAAATTACAAGTCCCTCAAGGAGAAAAAAAACACAAATTTTAAAAAACACAAACTCCAAACTAAACAAGAGTGGGCGCACAACGCAAATAGAAAAACCAATTATAACATAAACACCCCTACAAAACAACTTAAAAAAATAAAGGAAAAAAAAACCCTCATCAGTAACATTTGAAACTGCCTCAACAATCATCATCAACATTGTCATAAACAACAACGTTCAACCGACCTAACAATAATAGCATGAAACAATGAGAGACCACATAAAAAGAACATCTTTTGAAATAATGAACTTTAATAATTCTGCCAAAAAACAACATAAAACAAAAGCACAACGAGAACTAGAAAAAATAACTAATAAACTAGAGACTCAATACAACAAATGGTATAAAATGAGATAGTCAAAAGAAAAACACCAACTTTATAAAATATTAAATAGAGCTCGTAACTTAGATGCAAAGAAAATATTAAAATTCATCCTAGTTTTTTAATATATTCAAATCAAAAAATTTTAAATATTAAAAATGGTTGAGTTTTAATAAACGGTTGGAACTCATCAATGCTCACACGAATCTCAAACCGAATGGGAAAATCAATTGTGAATATAAGCTTACCAAGTAAATACAATGATATCCAACCACCACAAAACCATCACCCAAAAAGAAAAGACAAACATAGTCAAACACCAAGTGCGTACAATCGGAAAATAACCACTAGAAGTTGGAGAAAGCCCCAAACAAGTTGAAACATATGCTAAAATAGTTAGAGAAAATGAATATTCAAAAACCAACACAACAGATAAAATCTTAATAAATAAAATAAGCAATAGGAAGTAAGGAGAAATAACACAAAAAGACTCACCTTCTAAAACAAATGAAACTACCCAAAACATCCATAAAACTCAAACAAAGACATTAAAATTACATCCTTATTTTTTAATAAAATCATATATAAAAATTAAAAAACAATTGAATATAAGAAAAGCCACAAAAATTACAGAACTCAAAATAGAGTAAAAAATCAAGTTGCTGATTGAATAACCAAAAATCAAATAATATCAAACCACGAGAAAATAACTCCATAAATAGAAAATAGAATAATAAAATCAATAATATAAAAAACAACAACATCAAACAACAAATGTCAAACCAAGTAACAACTACAAAAATAAGGGAAATAATCTAAAGAGTTGAAATAGAAACCAACTAGTCAAAAGAATAACCCCTTACAAAATCAACCGCTAAAAATGGAACATACTGAAAAGAAAAAGAAAAAATACAAACATAACACCAAATAACAACAATTAGAAAATAACATAATCAAACAAAATTCCTTAACATGCATCAAAAAGGAATCATAGAGACTAATCCAATTAGCTGATGCAGAAATAGCCCATGAAAATAATAGAAAAAACTCTAAATAACTAAATAATAAAATTATATCCATGTTTATGAATGAATTAAAGTTGAAAAAAGGTTGAATCTTATTTAATGAAAAGAAAAACAATAAAGTCAAATCCAATCTCATTGAAATGAAAGCAAGGATATATAAAAATTCACACACCATATCAAAATCAAAATCGGAAAACTCAATATTATTGTCAGGAATATTTCTCTTGAATTTTTATTTTATGCTTTTATAAAAAAATCATCCAATTAATATTATGGATAATCAAATAAAAAGATGCAAACTTATTAAAGATCCTATAGTTTGTCTCAAACCAAATGTAATAGACAGTAATTTATAAAACAATAAGATGAAATCTTTTCTGAATTTTATAATAAATATTGTCATAATGATAAAATACTTGAAATATATCAGAGAGTGCAATAAGGAAATGACAAAAAAGAAGAGATGTTTGTAATTTCCAATATTAATAGAGCACAAAACACATAGATTATTAGCATTAGTACCTCTTAATATAAGAAAATCACATATTTTCAAACCTTTATTAATGATATTGTAACAATGAAAGCAAATTTAATAGAAAATTTTTAAAACCAAATAAGTTTAAATCAATCTGCACAAGAGAAAATATCACATCAAAAGAAATAAACTAACATGCAGTGATAAATATTAGTATTATTCCAAAGAGAAGAAAAAATCATGAGATACGAGAATATTGCCAGTAGCATTTATACAAAAATCAAGAGCATTAGCAAAGTTTGATAAATTATAAAAATTATCACAAAAGACATCACAAATTTTAACATTGAAATAAATATTAAATTAAGAGAAAATGATATCACCAAAGTTCTCTTGAAAAAATAAATCATTTAAAAAAGAATGATAAAAAAATAATAATTGATAATTATCAATATTTTTTTATAAGTTAAATAAGGTTTTATCATTTTAGTAATTTTAATTAAATTTTTCAACAAAGAATTGAACCAAAGGGGAGCATAATGATTAAAAAAAATTTGATAAAATAGAATTAGAGTTTAAAAAAAATTCAAATGATTTTAGAATTACATATAATATTTATGGTATATAAGGAAGGGAGCTCGAGAACACCATGATGCTTTTGCGTAGTAACTTTGTCCCAAGCAATAGTATAAAGTTTTTTTCTTATTATCATTATAATGAAGAAAATTAGAAATCATATATGAGATTTTTTTCGTGGTTCTTTAAATAAAATCATAGAACAAAACTAATAATAAATATAACTACATATAGTGAATTTAATGAGCTGACACTTGCCAACAGTAGCAGAAGTTCTTACTTCCAACCCACAAACCAATGATGAATTTTATCAATAAGAAAATGACAATAAAAAATAAAAAGTTTGAAATGATAAATAGTGATACCTAGTTAATTACAGAAAAAAAGTTTAAAGACAAAACCACATAAAGATGAGATATTATGTTAAGTAGAAAAATCCACTGATTTAGAAAAAAATAATAATAAATTTGGAAGCATTAATATAAAAAGTTGAGGCTTTACAAAATATATAAAAAATTTTGTTAAAGGAAGTAATAAAATGAATATCAACTATATAAAAAATCAAAATATCTTCAACAAAGATTGAAAGAGAAACTTTCTAACTAGAATTATGTTCAATCAAAACAAATAAAGTATCCACAATAATAAAAAACATATATGATGAAAGAGGATACCACTGCCTCAAAATTGAAGCAGTATAAAAATAATCATTAACTCACTATTTATGATGACAGAAGAACTAACACCAGCAGTGCAATCATATCTCAATTCAATTAAAATGGGAGGAATCATACATCGTCCTACAAATAAAGTTTCCATTAACTTTATCAAAAGCTTTAGAAATATCCACTTTAACACAAAAAGTGCTTAGAAGAATTGTTAGAATTAAAACTATTAAGCAATTCATTGACAATGATGATATTTAACAATATCATGACATTTTATAAAGATAGCTTAGGTCAGACTAATAATACTTGTGAGAATAACTTTAAGTTTATCAGCTAAAAGTAAAGCAATAACTTTATAAATAGTATTACATAAGGATATATGTTGAAAATCAGAAATCAAATTTTTTTTAAATGACAACAAAGGTAGTATGTTTGATTCTATGAGACAATTTTATAGAAAGAGAAATTAACAGCTTTAATACAATCATCCTCAATGATTTGTCAAGATTCTTTAAAAAATTTGGAAGTAAACTCATCTGGAAAAAAAGCATTCTTAACATCATTTAAAAAAAAAATTTGAGTTAAAATGGAGAAGATGTCTTAAATTTTTTATTGTTAACAGGGAAAACATCATTCATAATAACAACATTCCCACAATAACCCTTTGTCAAATAATAGTAAAAGAGTGATAGGTTCATGAATAATATCACTTTAATTATGAATATACCATTGCTAACCAAAATTTATTTAATAAAGTTATAGTTATGTTGAACTTTAGCTCTTTGATAAATAAATTTTACATCATCTTCACCTTTAGATAACTAAGAGCATTTACATGTTTATTTAATCCATTTATAATCACAAATAGTGGCATTAGAAATATTTTTTTGTTAGAGGCTTGAGCAAGAAGATCATTAGATAGAGATGATATATCAAGTTGAGAAAAAAAAATCAAATTATGCTTGTCCTTAAGCTCAAGAATATGTTTAGATAACACTTATAAGAATTTCAATGCCAACCTTTCTGTGGTGCTATGACAAAGGTTGCTACTTGAAGTCTGCTTGTAAGTTATTTGATGAAATGTAGCAGAATAATTTTATCTCTTGGAATGTCATGATTCAAGGGCATGCAAAGAACAATCGCCCAAAACTACGTTAGATTACTTCATCAATATGTGATCTTTGGGTTTATAAATTGACAAGGTGATCTTTGGCTTGGGAGAAGCATTCAAGGATTTTATATGGAATCCGAGAGGGTCAAAGTAGACGTCTCTGTTGGCTCTGCGCTTGTAGGCATGGGTGCGAAGTGCAGCTGTTGCTTCGATGCTGCAAAAGCGTTTGATGAAATGCCTTTGAGAATGTGGTATCTTGGGTCTCTTTGACATATGGTTATGTACAGTCCAACAATTTAAGAGAAGCTTTGTCCATCTTTATTAGAATAAGCTGCCCCAAAGAGGCCCTTACTATTTGAAGTGTTTTGATTGTATGTGCTTATCTGGGAGCACTGGAACAAGAGTTGTGGGTTCATAGCCACATCAACAAAATTGGCATGTGTTGAGAAATTATGGCAAAGAAACACAAGAATTAACAGGACAATCAAGAACGAACACAATGATTTAACGAGATTCAACAATGTGACTACATCATCCAGAGGAATGGGCTGCGATTTCTTTTGATTTCTTGAAAAAAGTAAATCCATCAGGGTTACAAATACAATATATATATATATATATATATATATATATATATATATATATATATATATATATATATATATATATATATCCCTAGTGTTCAATATGTAATTAGAAAATTACCCTTTATCGTCCCGTGTGGGATTGCCTTAAAGAAATTCTCCCAATTGGACAATGCCTCAGCTTTGCTACGCTCGCGAGCTGCGCTCCGCTCCAACATCTGTCCCTTATCTGACATATGAGCTATACCTAATAGCATGGATTTGAACTCCATTGTTGGAGGTGCATTGATTGATACAGATCATAGATTCCTTCTTCATATTTCATAGATTGCCGAAAAAGATGTATAATGCTGTGACTAATAGATTGACAATTAATGGGTTTGGCTTAGAGTGCGTTCATCTCTTCCCTCAAATGTTGTATCAAGGAGTTCAACACAGTGAGGTATTTTGTTAGGTGTTTTTGGTGCTCGTTGTCACAGTGGGCTTGTACAGGGAGTTAAAAGATAGATATTTTGATAGGTTGCTAAAAGTTTATTAAATAAAGCCAAAGTTAGAGCATTATGGCCAAATGGCGGATCTATCAGATAGAGCTGGGCATTTTGGTATATGTATATTTTAACATTTTTCGTGCTTGAAATGTAAGTAGAAAAACTTAGATGTGAAATATATATTATAAAATAATTTAATTGCTATGTATGTGAAATCCTTAATTTAAAAAATATAGCTATAAGTTATTGGCTGTATTTATTTTATATTTTTTTGGTGGACGCTTAAATTTGACCAATTTAATTTGTTCAT